>JANHFL010006051.1:31275-42218 GCA_032468155.1 Oxyrhabdium leporinum
CCAGCAATTTGCCTCCTTGCAGCAAACAGCAAAAAGAATCGGCCTCCCAACAATCAGCTGTTTCAGGCTGCAGGGATTGCCATCACCTATTGCGCCCCATTTTCAGCTTCTGCGCACTCCATTTTCCGCCTGTTCTGATCCCTGCCGCCTGGAATGGGCCGAAAATGGGGCATGCGGAGGCAGCAATAGGCAATGGTGATTCCTGCAGCCTGAAACAGCTGATCAAGAGGCAGATTCAAGCAAAAATCATCTGCTTCAGCTAATCAGGCTGGGCTGAAGCAGTCCAGGCTTTTTGCTGTTTGCTGCAAATTGCTGGGAGGCAGAGGCCGAAGGGTGGGGGCCGGTGGGTGAGCGGGGCTACATTCGATGTATAACATGCACCCAAATTTTTCCCTCTTTTAGGGGGTAAAAAAGTACATCTTATACTCTGAAAATACGGTAATTTTTCTAAGAAGTGTTGAAATGAAGTCATTCAGTTTCAGTTTGTGCAAATATTCAGCGTAAATGTTGAACACACTAATGATCTTTTTGATATTACTTCTCAAATAAGAGAAGTCATATATAGACCTTTGATGTAAGGACAATAAAATATATAACATATTATATAAGAAAAATGTAATGCTCACAAAAAGTGTCTTACTTTATCAAATAGCCAATGGAACAGTGTAGAAATAAGCTAACATTCTAGAATGCAATTAGATTTATATTTCAGCATATGAATAGTTTGTTTTATTTTTCCTTTACTGTAAAGCTCTAATCTCAGAATTTGAACCTCTGCCTGCTTTTGATTCAAGGATCAAAATCTGTATTTCATTCCTAGACAGAGAAAACAAATATATATTCTCCATAGTGTTATTGCCGTTGTGTCTCAATATTTTAGCATTAATCCAGACTTCAAGTTGGGATGATCAATGTCCTATTTCTGCATATTTGAGTTATAGTAAAAGTAGTGTGCCATCTGGCATTTTACTGCATAAGTGGATTGTTTGTTTATTTACCAAACACCGTTTCTCCCAAGTTTCAAATAAAACTGTTAATTGCTGAAATTGCTGGTTTGTATCAGATGAATAAATACATCAGATTTCAGCTAAAGTTTGTAGTCACGCTGCAGCTTCTTTTAAAAAAAATCTAATTTAGTTTTCTTTCAGCCAAAATACATAATTTTAAGCACATTATTTATTGTTACTGAGTTTGGGAATGGGGAATTGGTTTGCAGCTCGGGGAGACGGGACATGCTCTTCATGCAAAGGGACTTAGGTCAATTCCTGACCTACCCAGATATGTCTTGGATGAACTCAAAACTCATATGTGTTTCTGCAGCCAATCTTGAAATACTGAGTTAGACAGACTGCACTCAGACAAAATATTAAATGTTTAATATTTTGTCTGAGTTTATGTGCTCATTTGTATTTTGCATGATAGTAAAAAATGTTTTCAAAAATTATCAGCTCTTGTTTCTTTCAAAATGTCTGGATCAGCTGTTTTTGGAGAGATGCCTGCAAGTGAATGAACAGTTGTAGTTCAGGTGATCTGTCCAACTTATGAGATTCCTCTGGGAAATGTACTACATTTGGCAGTCCAATCCTGGTATTTTAAAAATATGTTCAAGGAAAAGAGGAACTTTATTTTTCTACATAAACTTTCCAATGATTATAATCTTTATAGGTCAGTGCTGTATATACAAAAGTGGGAGTAAGTGCTACTGTAGGAGGTGAATAGGCTGAGCCTGAGGGAGGAGTCAAGTGTATCATCAGCCATGAGTGCCTTTGCACCCACAAGAGTTCTAAGTCCAGCCTGCCATTATTTACCGCCAAATTGCTTTAACTGTTAGTAGTTCAGATTCTTGTAGAGAGCTTAAGCTTGCAATACACTTTTATTACCATTTGAATTGCCTGGATCTCCTGATTTCCCTGGCAGTTGACAGCTACTGAACTCAACAAGATTTGCCTCTAGGTAGATACATCTAGAATTGTAACCTTAATTACTTTACATTAAGAAACATTCATAGGCTTAACTTTTAAAAACACAATACATTCAATATAGCCCTTTCTGGTAATGCAGATGCTGATTTAGAATGTAAACAAGAAAAATATAAGTGAAGCAATTCTTACAGTCCAGAGGAGAAACATTTGGCATTTATTTATACCTGTATTTAACAGTTCCCAAATTATTATTTTTAATGTTGAAAATACCATCTTTTCTTCAAGGCTATCATTTCTTATATTTTGCTTAAGAAGAAGCTTCATACTCTGTATACAACAGATTTGCTGCTCACTGTTACATCTAATAATTAACTTTATTTAATCATCCCTGACAAGCACACCCGATTTTCAGATCTTTAATATTTGTCCCTTCTTTTTCTGCTTTCTATGGCAATTTAGTATCATCTCTTGCATCATAATTTCTGCTTAGATAGGACCAGGGGTGGTCACAGAGGTTCAGGCGAAAGCAAGAGCAGCCCACCTCTGGATAGGGCTACAGAGAATCCTGCATAGTTCAAAGAATGTATATAGATTTGTAGAGGAGAAATAAACCACTTCAAAGTTTCATAACAGATATTGTACTTATACTGATAAATACTGATAATGCTTCAAAGGTACTCGTGGCACGTTTCTGTTAAGATGGATTTTCTTTTTAGTTTTGTTATCCAGTTTATCAATTTAATCATTTAAACATAGGTTTTATTAAAGATGCTTTTGAAAGGAAGATCAAAATTAATACAAACTAATGTAAAATAGGATAAAAGAGAAAGAAGTCATCTCAGAGAAAGAAGTGATCTCTTTAGCCATCTCAGAGAAAGCAATTTAATAAATTAATAAAAAGAAATAAATAAATATGCCTACACAGGGATATGTCTGACGCGTTAATGATTCAGTTTTTCTTCAAGTTATGGTAGAATGGAGGTCTTAATCCTTTCCCCCTTTGTTTCATTTTTTTATAATTGTCTATTTTAAATTACTGCAAACCACCGATGGCAACTACTAAATACAGCAGGTTATGCATTTCAGAGACCTTCCCAAAATTTGGGACTGTTGTCCCCACAATCACTTGCCGCTGGTTAGGTTGGGGCTGATGAGAACTGAAGTCTTAAATTTCTAGATGACACAAAATTACTTCTCCGGATCAATAGCTGAGAAATTAATAATAAAATGTCAGTTATTAGATTTCCCCAGTATCTCAAAGATTGAAAAACAGAAGACGAACATTAAATTGCTCTGTGCTGCTGAAAACACTTTTTCCTTTCTTTCAGCTACAGTGGTTTGGTATCAATAGATATAATCTTCATCCTACATCTCATTGCAACCAACATGAACTTCTGCATTAAATTAGATTGCTTTACACGTGGCACATTCAACACAACTTAACTTACCATCTCAGTAAACAAGAAGCCACTCTGGAAATCCCAGAGGAATGCAGATATCACGGAGAAGGCAAGAAAAAGATTGATAAGCACCACATGCACAGCCTATGTTGCAGCCTGCTAACTTTACCTGTCTGGGTTGTTCCTAAGGCTAATGCTATTAAAGCATAGTATTGTGTAATTATAATTATATGCACACAGAAACACACACAGACACACTAATAAACCATGAAAAGAAATTGGGATGTAGCACAGAAGCCTTGCTGTCCTAACATAAACTGGAGTTTTAGAATGTCTTATGTGTTGTCTCTTCTTTAATTTTCAGTAAATTATTATGATATCATATCTGTACTTAATAAACATTTTTATACATAACCTATTTTGCCATTTCCAATGCATGGTATCAAAGCAAATTTCAGGAGATTCCATAGATATGCATAGATTATGCCAATATTATAGAAGAAAAGGAAATACATAAATGTGAAGCATGAACCTTTCACATCGAGCTCATATTTATTCCAAAGCCTCTGGCTGGAATCAAATATTACTATATTGTAATCAGTGGTGGGTTTCAACCAGTTCCACAACCAGTTCAGTGAGCGTACGCATGCGTAGCATTAAAAATACCAGCTTAAAAGCTTACCTTTTATGTTACTTCTGGGGAGTAAAACAGCTGAGGCGCTGCAATCCACTGTGCCACGCGAATCAGCTGAGCTGATAAAGGACAGGAAAAGGCAGGGGCAGGTGGGGCAGGTGGGGCCAACTGCTCGCCGGGGCAACCGGTTCACTAACACTGGTCCGAGCCGGCTAAATACCGCCTCTGATTGTAATCATGTGTTTATATTTTATCAACACAATATTGTATAAGGACACATGTTTTTATTCCGTAAATACAAGCACTGATTTTTCTTCTTTTCTTTAAACAGGACCTTAGAGTAATCGGTTACCAAGTAACCTCCTTCCTACAGCAGCTGAAAGGCAGAAATAATATTTTTATTTGAGTATATACAAAAGGGAAATTGCTTGTACTCCCTCTGCCCCTATACTGTTGCTTCATATTATGAGAGTGTTTCTCTTTATATGCAAAATAAAATACAATGAAAATCCCAGCACTTGCTTTCAAGGGGAACTGGAAAGACAGAAAGGCACGCCTGGGGGGGGGGGGGGAGACGTGAAATTTAGCTTTTGTCCAAATCCCTTGTGCTACTTTGTGGCAGTTGAAATATGCCTACTGGCACATTACTCAAAGGTCACATGTGGCCTTTGGCCTAGGCAGTGGGGGGTGCGGGGGTGGAGAGGAAGCCATGCATTCCCCTTAATGGCAACATAACAATATTTTATTGAGCTGTTTAATAATAATTTTCCCAACCCCACTGCTCAAATTTTTGTTAGATTCAGTTGGACGAGCAACATACCTATGTGGAATGCATCCCTAAAAATGTCTTATTTATATTCATATAAAGGCCATCAGCATATATCTTCTATACATATTTGTACCCAGACATATTATTGAAGTTTCTTCCTGCTAAGAAGCATTTATCATGTGAGGGAATCCACAGTGGTAAGCAAAGGTGTATGCAGAATGTAAAAGTGTCCAATCTATCATAGTCATGGAATTATAATACTGTTCATCCTTTTATTTATTAACCCTGGGAGTTGTTCCTGGACACTATTTCAGGTCCCAGTTAAGCACAGTATTCTTTATTGCACAGCTAATACAGTGCCTTCCTTGCTCTAACTCCCTCAGCAAATCTGTATGCTCCATAGGATTTAATATATTCTTTTTATCAAATTTCTTGACTAACAGCATGGCAATCATTTTTATTGTGTAGCTGTACATCATTTAGTTATTCCTCTGTGAAAAGCAGCCACCGGGGCAAAATTTAAAATTAAAGACCTCAAGGATTTAGGAGTATAAAGAGCCTCTTTTTTGTCATTAAAGAGTTGACTTTTTGAACTAGATGTAAGCATTAAAACTAGTGCTTTGTACACTAGAAACTCTATAGTTGTACATCAGTTTTGTGCTGTTCGACGTATTCAATTAGTTTGTCAGGCAGTTAATTTACTGATGAAAGCTTTGTGATGGCTATGGGTTTATAGGTGTGTATTTCCTTTGCTTACCTCTAAAACTATTAGCATTTTTCAGACCAATTACTGTGAACCAAGTAGGCATTTTAAAAAATATTTTTAAATCCACATTTCTAGAGATATGACTATACTGGGAGGAAAATGCCTATTATTATACTGGTACTTCAGTCTCAGTGTCATGGTTTATTATTAAAACACTACTGGGAACAGCTTAACCACAGTAACAAGGCTTCAGCTGAGATACAAATGTCTCTATTTTACTTGGACTGATAGACAGCTGTTTGACTTTCTTTGCATTGTACTAATTTTGTCATGTGGGGTTGTTGGTGATTTCTAAGCATGGTTGTTTTCTTGCAGACATTTCATTACTCAACTAGATAACATCATCAGTGCTAGAAAGGAGTGGAGTTTGGGATCTCTGTTTATATACAAGTAGCTTGCCCTTTCAATGTTGGTGGGAGTGTTCTTAGTGGGGCTGTTTCTCATTCAATTGTCAGAGTTGGTAGTTCCTTGATTGGGCTATTGTTTATTTCTTAATTGTTGGTCTAGTGCACGGGTATCAAACTCATGACATCACAATGTCATCATGTGACTTTTTTCCCCTTCGTTAAACTGGGGGTGGGGGTGGCCAGCATGTAATGCCTCCGGCCCACGGCCCATGAGTTGGACACCCCTAGTCTAGTGCTAATCTTGGTATTAATCTCTGCTTATCTAGTTTTGTGATACCTACATTTATGTTTTCTCTTAATTTTCCTTTACATAATTTATAAAATGTAAGAATCTCAGATAGCAATAGTATTTTTGGCTTATGTATGTTTGAAAAATAAAATGAGGATTATTTAAATTTGATAAATGTGATAGAGATTATTGATACTGTTATTGTGAATTGGATTAATATGAATGATACCCAGAACCAACTCTGTTCACACACAATATGGATGTATATTTTAAAATGATAATAATAAAAATATATTTAAAAAAAACAAATATGGAATGTAAATGTCAATTAGTAATATCCTGAATTCATTAGTAATATCCTGAATACATTAGGTTTTTCAAATGCTTAAAAAACCTAATATAAAGCATTAAACCACAGAACAAGCCGTTAGCTAAAGTGTTGCTTTGAATAACAAAAAATAAAATAAAATGCAGTAATATCTTTATGTCAGGCATTAGTAACCTCTAATCTTCCCCATTCCTTCAGCCCCACGCAGCACTACTAACAGCTCTGGATGATGGGATCTAAAACTCAGCAACTAATGGGGAGCCATGATTTTTCCATTCCTTTACTCTGAGAAATTGCTAAAGTATCATTACATAGAAGGGCATTTGAGTTTCTCAGAGTAACATTTTAGGCTAGGACCAGGAAGCAAATACAAAGAACTGAAGAACAGAATGGAGAAGTTTCCAACTCTGTGGTTGTGGTTACACAATGAGTGACAAGCTGCTATTAGCCCAGAAAGACAAATGGATCCCAATGGCACCAGACAGTAGGTTCCATCCTGGCTCTAAAATTTTTATGAGAGAATTTTGGTTAGAATTGAAGCACAGTTGGAAAACTATAAGCCATAGCTATACCTTTTTCTCTTTCTTTTTGCACATTATGCAGTATGAGAGCATATTATTAATGTAGGCACTTAATATTGCCACAGGAACATTGAATGATATTACAAAACTCTTTAGAATATCTCTCAGGTTGTCACTAACAATAGTAACTGTGTACAGTAGTTCAGTGTTTATCAATCTTGACAATTTGAAGATGGGTAGAGTTCAATTTCCAGATTCTGGGACTTGAAGTCCACACATTTTAATGTTGTTGACTCCTATTCAAAGTAAAAAGGGGGCCGTTTTTCCACTGAGGCAGACTGGAAAGGTGATGAGCCAGGAAACAAAATGGTAGAAAAAGCTATAAAATAGCCTTAATTTAGGTTTGTTTGTTTGTTTTTAAATCCATCAAATAAAATTTGACACATTTGACATTAATGTGTATCATGTCAAGAATTTAAATAATACAAACTACCATATATTATGCTAGTTTTAAGAATCTGATGCACTGGAACTGTAATCACAATGCATACTATACTGCACTTCAAGAATGTTTAGATTAACATATGTCGCTAAAAATGCTTTTCTACGGAATGAAAAATTTAATTTGAAAAAGTAGGTAGATTTTTCAGAACAGCTCCTAGAACATATCAAGAAACAGCTAATTTGACAGCATATAAAATGGATTATTCCACTTCCTTCCCCTTACGGAGGCTCTATCTTAAAACCTGAAACTTTTATTGGTATAATGATGGCAAATAATTTACTGCAAATATTTTTTTAAATAAAAGTAGCCATTTTTCTTGAGCGTTCACGGGGGTGGGGGTGGTTTGTAGGGCTCCTGTGGAAATCTGGATGATCCAGGATCTGGAGCTTTGCAGCACAGATTTGACAGCCCTTGTAAAGCGACACTATAATATTGTAAATAGAACTGCCAGGTGTCCAAGTACTATGGCAATGGGGCCAGGTGAGTGTTTTGATATCAGCAACACCTGCTTACTACAAGTGGTTTCTTTGTGCTATTTATAGACTTAACCTTCTCCCTTCATCTCCTGCTCATGATTGCGTAGGAACCTCCAACGCCCACCTTCCAATAACCTTGTCTTACCTAGGTCATCACCTGCAGATTCCCGAAAGGCACTATTTTGTGCAGCCACTTTTGTTGCTAAAACTAGAAAGCAAGTACATAAGTGGTACAAGAGATGGGATCTTCTCCTTTGTTCCACCAGCCACCTACAACACAAAATGCCCCCAGCAGGGCTCCAAGCCAACCTGCTGATAGAAGCGGGGGCGGGGGGGGGGGCTTTGAGCAGTGTTTTCAGTAATTAGGAGTGCTTTTGATTAATATTTCTAGTTCTTTGAAGTAACAAGCAAGAATGTGAAATTCTGATAAGGGCCAGCCCAAACCAGCTGAAGGCAAGGTCTGTACAAAAAATTTGAACTTTAGTAACTCCAAAACTAATTATAATGTGCAAAACTCAACCTCTGAATATGCAATTGGGCATTAACAAGGTCACGCAAAGAATATTATGGGATGCTATGAAATGTTACATAGTACATATCAAGCTACTGAGCATGCTTATTACCATAAATCACAGCTGAGTCAAATGATGCTAACCAATGAAAAAACACAATCCAAACCCAATATGTTTGAACTGTATATAAAGTGATCAAGCAACCCAAACTTCCTAAGAGGCCTTTCGTCTTGTATCCATTGGGGTGGTGGTGTCTATTTTTATGCATAAAGAGATATTGATCTACCTTTCTAGTTTGGATCTATTTGAGCAAAGACATACCAGATGAAGAATCTTAGTGACATTTACAGTTAGAGCCAGGTTGGGAATGGACAAGAGGAGGGGGGTGGATCTTACCTCTAGGGCACAATGTCTCAAAGGGCAGGGGCCATGGCAGAAAAGGTTCTTCTTTATGACTCTGCCATCAGTCAAAATCCCTTGGTTGCAGTCTGTGCAGCATGCCCCTTCTTCCAGTATTGAAATAAGATTCTGAATGGAAGAACCTTGTGGTGAGATGGGCAGCAAACAAATTTAATAAATAAATAAAATCTCAGTGACATCACTTTTGTCAGTCCAGGTCTGTGCACTGATGTATTTGCCCTAAGCACAAGGGCAGATATTCTCCAATAAAGGAGCAAAAGCTTGAAACTTTGAAGAGAGGAAAACAGCAGTTTATCTGGACAACCTTGATGGGTTGGTTTGTACTCTCAAGCCCAGCTTTAACTGTTTCTGCTCAGAGAAGGCTATTTGCATTCATATTCATCAGCCAGCAATGGGGTACCAGCAGCCTTCAGACAGTGAACTACAATTCCCAGCAGACCTAGGCTGCACAGTCGTCCACTCTTGGCCTGAATCATCTCCCTGTAGGAGTCAGGTATTGGATTTTGCAAATTGGAGCTCAAACAGTCCTGACTTCAACATGGGGAGGCTTGATCCATTTTTTCTGTATCGCCTACATGCTGTTATGCCTGGCATTTCAGTCAATGGTCTCTGAAGCTACCTTTTTAAGTTTCCCAAAATGGCATCAAAGGTATTTTATAGAGAAATCACTTTATTAATGACTCTACAATGGCAGCGTTCATCCTCAGCTCTGCAAGGGGGAACTGTTGTAGCAATTTGGTCTCAGGAAAAAGGGCACCACCAGACAGCATGCTGTATTTCCTCAAAACAACTCAGCTCTGATGTTACAGATCTCTCTTAATAAAAGCAGGTTGTTTGCAACTTTATCTTAAAGCTAGAGGCTGATGGGGATTAGGGTTTCCTCTCAGGACAAAAACAAACTGCCTTCGATACAGCGTGATGTGTGGAACCTGCCATGAACCTTCCAGTAGTGGGATTCATTTTTTTTTTACTACCGGTTCTGTGGGTGGGGCTTGGTGGGCATGGCTTATTGGTCATGTGACTGGGTGGGTGTGGCTACCCATACCCCATTTCGGGCCTAGTTGGCCTCCCCAAAGCCCCCTGGGAGCCAAAACAGGGCACTGGGGTGCCACACAGCACCCCCCGTGCCCCATTTCAGCCCTAGTGAGCCTCCCTGCACTTACCTGAGAGCCAAAATGAGGCACGTGGGGAACTCCAGGAAGGGGTTCACTCGAACCGGCTGAATCCCATCGCTGCCATGGCCCCCTTCCATAATGCAGCTTAGCTAGGACAATATTAGTCAAAATCTTGAAAGCTCTACTTGCTGATATCTGGTCTTCAGGTAGTTGTTAAGTGCACAGCTGCAAAGACCTGAGGAAAAACGGGCTATCTTCCTTGGGCTAGGGTGAAAGATGGAATTGGAAAGAGAGTGGATTTGTAAACCTGGCTTATTCCCAGATGTACTGACGGAGATTAGTGGAAAAGGCTTTGCCAAGGGTTCTGAAACACCCAGCTAAGCATGTATTCCTCTGAACAAGCAAAACAGTTGGTCTCCGCTTGGCAGGTAACAGATGGGGTGGGGGTGGGGGTTCCTTTAAGTTAATTAGCACTAGGATACCGCATAAGCCTCCTCAACCCCTGGTCTGCCAAACAGCCAATTAATTTGCTGCTTATTAGGTGTCCTTGGCTGAAAACAAGGACAAGAATCTTGGTGAACTTAGAAGAGCGTGAGCGGTTTCTGAAGGTAGCTTTAAAAAAAATATATGGCAAAACAGGTGGTTTTGGGGGTGACGACATGCCAACCAAACTACTGTAATGGAAACATGGTCTTTCTAGAGAACAGACCTACGCTAGAATTTCTCCTTCAAAGAGTTCCAGTTGCCCACTTTTTAAGGTGCTATCACTACCACTACCGCTGATCACTTCCCCAAAGTAAAGTTTTAAGCTAAAAAGAGCCATGGTGGTGCAGTGGTTAGAATGCAGTATTGCAGGCTAATTCTGCCAACTGCCAGCAGTTTGATCCTGACCGGCTCAAGGTTGTCTCAGCCTTCCAAGGTTGGTAAAATGAGGACCCA
>JANHFL010006052.1:7228-19768 GCA_032468155.1 Oxyrhabdium leporinum
ACCATCCTGTCCGAGCTGAAGAAGCTTCTTGGAGAAGCCCAACGTTAACCGCAGTGCTTTTAATCTAAAAAAAATAAAAAGGAAAAAATTGCAGAAGCGCAGAAATCCCGAAGCTCAAGCTGCTATATACCAAGTTTCCCGCACAATCCAAATCTTATTGGAGGAGGGGGGGGGGAAAGAGAATTTAGGGGGGGGGGTGTCATTCACGGCGCTGGAAACTGAAAAACAACCACCACCCGGGATGCGGCCAACCGAGCACGCGCAGAATGTTATCTCAGTTAGCCGGTTGGGGTCAACTAGCAACAATCCAGGTTTGTGATCCATTTGAGTCAGCGGAAGAATCGCCCTTCCAGGCCGGGATGCATGGATGGACTTTCCACCTGGCAGCGTTGCTCCAGCCACACTTCCCAGGCTGGTTGGTTGATGGCGGACCGAAACGGCCTCGCAATTAATTCCAGGCTGCGACCTTGCCCGCGCCCGTTTGGTACTCGCACTCCCATGATCCCCAGCCAACAAACACGCCTTGATGAGATAATGAAGGGACCGCTCCCCTCCTCCTCCCCACGACAGGCCATCTTGAGGCTCGCGTGACCTGGTGTCTGGGTGAGATCTACTTGCCCTCCCCCCGCCCAACTCCTGTGTGCGGCCCCGGTCCGTGAGCTTTTTGCGGTATGCCGATTCTTTAAAGCAATCCGGATTGAGAATCTAGAAAAAGGGGTTGCTTTTCATATATTCATATTTATATTATTTATAACCGGGGGTTATAAATGCAAACCCCGCCACCGAACCTCGAGGTTTCGTTTGTCGTCGCGGCTAAAGGGCTATAGGGACGCGTCCCTTCCTACTCTTCCACTGAATTAAATCTCTCTCCCCACCGCATCTTGTAACAACCCTCCACGCCGATATCTTTCCTCAAACCTTGACCGCTTGAAGACGCGTGGGAATTGAAGTCCACGCCTCTTCAAGTTGAGAAACTTGGGCACCCATCAGACCATGAGGCAGGGAGTTCCGCGGGACACTTCTCTAAGTCACCTTCAATCCACTCCTTTTTGGGCGGGGGTGGGAAGAGCCACCCAGAAGCGCAAGATGGAGGTCGGGGCCGAACCGCGCTTCCTTCAAAGCCCTACATCGCCTGCAGCGATTCCGGGCCCGACGTGGGAACAGCCTGGCACCCGCCTCCACCCCTCGCCAAAGAGAGATCCCCGGCTCCGTTCCCGGCTCCTCCGCGCCTTGACTCTCTCTCTGTTTCCCTCCCTCTCTCTCCCTGTCTCCGTTTCTCTCTGTTTCTCTCCCTTTCTCTTCTCCACCCTCTCTGTTTCTCTCTCTCCCCCCTCCCTCCCTCACTCTTCCTCCCAATTCGGGAACCTTGCCCGACGGGAACAAAACCCACCGGCTGGCGCGTAAAAGCGCGATTGGTGCGTAAAAGTGCCGGCTTGCGCTCTCTTCGCCTCTCCGGCGTGACGAGGGGTGACCCTCGCCTGGTCGGCGTCCTTCCTCGCCTTTTCTTCTTCTTCTTCTTCTTCCTCCTCCTCCTCCTCCTCTCCCCCCTCCCCGTCGGTGGTCCCTGCGAGACGCGCCTCCACCTCCGCCCCTTCCTTCCTTCCTTCCACCCACCCACCCCCACCCTGCTTCGGAAGGTCTGGCGAAGCGAGCCTCCTTTAGACTCCAGGCATGTCGAGAGAAGCTGTGTGAGATCACCCGGGTTATAAATATCTCCAGTGCCAGCGCCGCGCTCTCGGACCCCCCGCGCTCTCTCCCTCTCGCGGGCCGACTATGCCGCCTTCCCAGCGCGGCGGAGCGCACGGCCGGCTGCCCCGTAGGTGCAGCAGTAGCAGCAGCAGCAGCAGCGGCGGCGGCAGCTGCGGCGGGAGGAGTAGTAGCGGCAGCAGCAGCAGCCGCCGCCGCCGCCGCTTCTCCTCCTCCTCCAAAATGCCAGGCGGGTCTCTCGGGCTGGAAGCATGAGCCTGCCTTTCTCCAGCTGCCTCCTCTGCCTTCTCCTTCTCTTGCTTAGTGGCCACTTGCTCCTCCCGGCTCTGGCGCACCCGCGGCCCCCTCGGGCGCAATTTGGAGAGGCCGAGCCCCACAGCAGCCGCGGGAATCTTGGAAATCGCCCCGCCGCTTCGTCTCTCTCCTCCTCCGCCTCGTCTTCCTCCTCCTCCTCCTCCTCGTCTTCTTCCTCCTCCTTTTCCGCGCCTTCCTCTTATTCCTCCCCCTCCGCGGGAGTTCAAAGCGGCGGCTCGGAGATGAGCAGTTTTAAGTGGAGTCCCTCCGGACGTCGAACGGGCAGCCTCTACTGCAGGGTGGGCATCGGTTTCCACCTCCAGATCCACCCGGATGGGCAGGTCAACGGCTCTCACCACGACAACCTCTTAAGTAAGCAAGCAAGCAAGCAAGCAAGCGTGGGCGCCTCTCCTCCGCCCCTCGTTTGGAGACGTGGGGACGGCGGCCCGGTCGCTAAGTTCTGCATTTCGGGGAGCCGGGGTTGTTGGGAATGGGGGGGGGAGAGGGGGCGCTTGACTTCGCCGTCCTTGAGCGCGCCGGGTTGCACGCCTGAGTTTGTTTGTTTTTAAGTGCATCTTTAAAAACATTTAATGGATAGTTGAGAATGTTCTCCCGTTTGGCTCAGTCCCTGGACGATTCCTCTCGGTTCTTGCTTAATTTCTAGCTTTGAAGCGCGCTGTCTGCGCCTCCGGGAGTTAAATTCAGGTGCTTCAACGCCTTTGGGATTTTTGCTGCGCTTCGGGCAATGAAAATCCTAAACGCTGAGCGGTGAAAGCTGGATGAGAGGTACTTCTCTAGAGAAACTGTCCGTAAATTGGCAATGGAAGGTATCTGAGACGAATGCAAGCTCCTGAGCAAAGCCTTAACGAATATGTGGATAAGCAGCCCACATGAAAATTACCGGGAAGTATTACAATAATAATTAGGGGAGGGGGGGAGCTCAGGTTTCTGCTCTCTTGAAATCTTGAATATTCCTCGTGTCTTCAGGGCACCGCTGTCCTCTTAAGTAGGTTTAGACTCTATTCGGTTTTAAAAAAATTCAGAATTTTGCCCAGGGAGAGAAAACATTACAGAATAGGTTCATTGGGCTTGCTGGGAAGCAAGACCTCTGGAAGTCAGGGGAGATGCCAGTTGGTGTAACTCTGGAAGAGGTGGGTCGCTTGCGACTACAAAAACCATCGCAGAACCCAATGCAAACGTCTGAAGGAATGCAGTACAGGTAGTCCTCTGCTTACGACCGCAACTGAGCCCAAAGTTTGGGTTGCTGAGTGAGGCAGTTAAGTGAGCTTGCCCCATGTTACATTCTTCCACCTCCCCCCCCATGGTTGCTAATTGAATCGCTGAAAGTGAAGTTAGTAACATGAATTAAGATAGTTAACTTTAAATCGAGCTTTCCCCCCCTCCCCATGTCAGAAGGTCGTAAGAGATGATCACGTGACCCTGGGTCCCAGCAACCGTCATAAATAAATGCCACCTGCCCAGTCTCCGAATTTTGATCACAGGACCACGGGGGATGCTGCAAAAATTGAAAGTGGGAAAAATGGTCCTAAGTCACTTTTTTTTCAGTAACTTCGAACAGTCACTAAATGAATGGTTGTAAGTGAAGGACAACCTGCAGAACGATTGGCCAGGGCTAATCATTGGGAGGGGTCCTAATGCAATTAATGCATGGTGCAAATGAAGGGGATGTGAAAAGTGCCTTTAGGGTATGAATCACAAGGCACAGTGGATATATTTTGCAACGTCGCATGTTTTCCCTGGACTGTACACTTTGGGCAGCAGCTGGGAAGTTTGTCTCCCATCCCAAATATTTGGCATATTGAAAACACATCAGGTGGAATGATACACTCCAAGGTGTCCGCCTCTCTTTGAGGAAGCAATTAAATGCTAGCCTTCACGTCCATTGCCTATCAAAGTATTTTGGCAGTTACGATCTCGGCGTATCTCTCTGGTGGAGTGTGAAAGCCTAGTGGTGAAGACAATCACCTCCCATTCGGAAGGTTGAGAGTTCAGTCCTAAGTAGCAGTAGATATTTCTCTCTCCGGATGCAAAAAAAAATAAAAAATAAAAATCTGCTGTGAACTCCCATGTAGGCATCAGGAAGGGCATCCGGCCAGTAAACGCTCAGCTCCATTCAAGTTGCCCTCGACTCTACTTTGAATTAAGGGATTACAGGGTTGTAAAAAGAAAAAAAAAGTGGTTGAGAGTGGCTGGCTGTCATGAAAAATCAAGGCGTCTCCACCCTTCTTCCTCCTGCACCTGATCCAGAGTGGGTGACTAAGATGGGATGGGGAAAGGAAGGCACCTAAGAACGACAATCTCTTGCGGCACTAACATCTATCAAAGCATCTCCTAAATCCAGCCTGCTTTCGCTGAATGGAGTATAGTCATCAAGAATTATTTTTTTTAAGGCTGTTGGCTATACAGATAGTCCTCGGCTTACAACCATTTGTTTACTGACCGCTCAAAGTTACAACGGCATTGAAAAAAAGTGACTTATGACCAGTTTTCAACTTAAGATCGTTGCAGCATCTTCAGGGTCACGTGATCAAAATCTGGGGAATTCTGGGAGTTGAAGTCCACAAGTCTTAAAAGTTGCCAAGTTTGGAAAGCCCTGCTCTGAACCAACCTTTTCTATAGTGGGTCGTTTTCAGATGTGCCAGAAGTACAAGTTCAGAGATATCTAGCCAGTAGCCAGACTTTTAACGGCAATCCTACTACATCTGGAGGGAACCACTTTGGTGAAAACCGCTCTCTGCAGTTCATTTGCTGGCATGTTTATTTGGCCAATCCCTAAAGAAATTTCCAAGCGCTCTGTTTTGCACGAGATGTGTTAAGGCCTTGGACCCGATTTTGGACCCTTCAAATTTCCCAAAAAAAGATTAAAAATTGGGAAGCAAGTATAGGTGCTGTTGTACTGCTCTGTGATTCCTCAGTTGCTGGATTATGATTTGCATTCCCACGGCCTCTAAAAATAATCTGGGGAAATCCTTACCTCCTGAATCATGTTTTGATACCCTCACCATTCTCCTGCCAGCTAACCCATATAGCTTAGGGTTCCCCAAATTCGGCCATTTGAGATTTGTGGGACTTCAACTCCCAGAATTCCCCAGCCAGCAAGCTGGCTGTGTTGCTGCAAAAGTTAGCTGACTGGGGAAATTCTGGAAGTTGAAGTCCACACATCTTTAAGTGGCCGAGATTAAAGAAACATTAATAACAGCTTTTTCCAGAGCCCGGGCTTCTCCGAGATAGGGGCATATCGATTCCCAGAATTCACTAGCCACAATCCGAGAAGCACACTTGGAATATTGCATCCGGGTTTGGTTGCCACAATACCAAAAAAGATGTTGAGACTCTAGGAAGAGTGCAGAGAAGAGCAACGAAGAGGATGGGGGGATTGGAGGCCGAAACGTATGAAGAGCAGTGGCAGGAATCGGGTATGTCTAATCTAATGAAGGTCTAGGGGGATGAGATGAGAGCAGTTGTATAATATTTGAGGGGCTGCCCCAGAGAAGAGGGGACCAGCCTATTCTCCAAAGCATCTGAGGGCAGGACAAGAAGTAACAGATGGAAAACTGATCAAGGAGAGAAGCAACCTAGAACTAAGGAGAAATTCTTCGGACAGTGAGCACAATTAAACCAGTGGCATGGCTTGCCTTCAAAAGTTGTGGGTGCTCCATCGCTGGAGGTTTTGAAGAAGAGATGGGGCAGCCATTTGTCTGAAATGGGACGGGGTTTCTTGCCCGAGCAAGGGGTTGGACTAGAAGACCTCCAAGGTCCCTTCCGACGCTGTTATTCTGTTAACCGCGGTGTGCCAAGACTCGGCTAAGGCCAGAAAGCCAATTCAGTGTCATTGCCAAGCAATAAAATTTTGAATTCAAACATCTAGAATCAAGATCACGTAAAGTGTTAGTACCGCTTTATAAGGCCTTGGTAAGGCCACACTTGGAATGCTGCATCCAGTTTTGGGCTCCACGATGTAAAAAAGATGTTGAGACTCTAGAAAGAGTGCAGAGAAGAGCAACAAAGAGGATTAGGGGACTGGAGGCTCAAACATATAAAGAACGGTTGCTGGAATTGGGTATGTCTACTTTAAGGAAAAGAAGGACTAGGGGTGACATGATAGCAGTCTTCCAATATTTCAGGGGCTGCCTCAAAGAAGAGGGAGTCAAGCTATTCTCCAAAGCACCTGAAGGCAGGACAAGAAGCAATGGGTGGAAACTAATCCAAGGAGAGAAGCAACCTAGAACTAAGGAGAAATTTCCTGACAGGGAGAACAATAAACCAGTACAATAATTTATCTCCAGAAGTCGTGGGTGCTCCAACACTGGAGATTTTAAAGAAGAGATTGGACAGCCATTTGTCTGAATTGGTACAGGTTTCCTGCCTGAGGAGGGGGTTGGACTAGAAGACCTCCAAGGTCCCTTCCAACTCTGTTATTCTGTTAAGAAGAAGGGTCTTCTGGCTTTCACCAAGAGAAAAGGACACACAATCTCCAACTGCTCCCCTTGCATCCACAGAACGATCTATTTGAGGATTTGTGCCGAAGTTATTCCGTGAACTAGGTAGCATCCTCATTATTAGGAGCAATTCTCAGGAAACTGGTTCTTGGAGAACTTCAAGGATCCCGTTTTACAGGCATCTCAGTTTACAATGTACCTGGTCTGGCCAACAATTAGCGCGCGCTCTGCGATATTTTTCATTCTTCCCTTCCCTTCTAGGGTTGCAACCAGGTGCCGACGCTCTCTTTGAAGTGTTTTTGGGAGAGTGAACCAGACACTGGTGGGTTTTCCAGCTTGACCGCAACCGACCGAATACGAGACGCCATGAGACGTTTGAAAATGGGCAAACGTTCAAACCCAAAGCAGGGGGGATGCCGCTAGCTGGCTTCTGATCATTTTACCACAATTTTTTTCCGGGTGAAATCCCATCCGACTGATATCCGACTCAAATCTTGAGGGTGTCAGCAGCTTCAGAGAAGGATCTCATTAAGCGATGCCTCTAATTCCATCTGAAATGGGCCACACGGTGCTAAATTCTACTTTAAGTTATTATTCTTTGCTGGCTAATACTTACCAGATGAGAAATGGCAATCGGGAGGGGAGGGGGGAATGGATCCTTTCTGCAGAGATTAAAAAAACCGGCAGTTTTCTAAGACGAAAGAAGCAAGGACTGTATTAAATACAGGCAGTCCTCAACCTACGACCGCAACTGGAGCCCCAAATGCAGGTTGCTAAGTGAGGAATGTGTTAAGTGTCTTCCGTTTCACGACTTTTCTGGCCGCAGTTGTTAAGTGAATCGCCACCGTTGTTAAACTGGTCACAGGGTTGTTCGGTGAACCCTGACTGACCTTCCCCCGTTGACTTTGCTCGTCAGCAGGTCGCAAAAGGGGATCACACGCATGCAACGGTCGTAAAGCTGAGTTCACTTGCCGAGCATCCGAATGCAAATCGCGTGACCATGTGGATGCTGCAATGGTTATAACGGTGAAAATTGGACCTACGTCGCTTTTTTTACGCACTGTTGTAATGTTGAACGGTCATTAAATGAACTGTTGTTAGTCGAGGACTGCCTGTCTCTCAGTATTGTCAGTGTTGGGGAAGATAATCCGGGAAAGAAAGATTGCCTGATTATGCTGCTTTGGGAACGCTTCTTGCCAAGTAAAATAAGTTAACACAACAACAGGATAACAAAGTTGAAAGGGACCTCGAAGGTCTTCTAGTCCAACCCCCTGTTCAAGCAGGAAACCCTATACCATTTCAGGCAAAGCATTGTCTAATCTCTTCTTAAAAACCTCCAGTGATGGAGTACCCATGATTTCTGCAGACAAGCCTTCCACTGGCGAATTGTTCTCACTGTTAGGAAATTTCTCCTTTGTTCCAGTTTGGTTCCACCCTTCTTGTCTTTGGAGAATAGGTTGACTCCTCCCCCTTCTTCTTTGGACCAGCTCCTGAGTTTTTGGAAGATTGCTATCATGTCCAATGTTGGGATTCACATTTTTTTACCACCGTTTCTGTGGGCATGACTTGGTGGGCGTGGCTTATTGGTCATGTGACTGGGTGGGCGTGGCCACCTTGTGCCCCATTTCGGACCTAGTGGGCCTCCTTGCAGCACCCTGGGAGCCGAAATGGGGCATGGGGGGGACCACGCTGCACCCCCATTCCCCCGTTTTGGGCCTAGTGGGCCTCTCCAAAGCCCGCTGGGAGCCAAAACAGGGCACTGGGGTGTGTGACGTGCTCCCCCCATGCCCCATTTTGGGCCTAGTGGGCCTCCCCACACTTACCTGAGAGCCAAAATGGGGAACACGGGGAACTCCAGGAAGGGGCGGGGCTAGGGCCCAGCCAGAATCTTTCCTACCGGTTCGCTTGAACCGGCCCGAACCGGCTGAATCCCACCACTGATCATGTCACCCCAAGTCCTTCTTTTCATTAAACCAGACATACCCAATTCCTGCAACCGTTCTTTACATGTTTTAGCCTCCAGTCCCCTAATCATCTTGGTTGCTCTTCTCTGCACTCTTTCTAGTGTCTCAACATCTTTTTTATAGTGTGCCAACCAAAACCATATGCAATATTCCCATTTATAAAGAGCTTCTTGGAGTAGAGTACTGCAATTAAATTTGTAGTGTGTTGGGTTAAGCACGTGGGTCATTATGGAACCGTGGCCCAAACCACAACTTCATCCTTTGTGGTCTTTCCAACATCAAAGGAGTATCATTCTGCGATGCAGTTTCATCACATGGCACAAGTGAGTCAGTGACGACCTATTCTAGGGTTGTGATTTTTTTTACTACTTTTTAAAATTTAATTGAATATTTTTATTTAACATTCTGAACATCCACAAACCTGACGAATTTAACCTAAACAAAACATTGGAAAACAGACAGCCTCCAACAAATTAAAGTACAAACTAAAAAAAAAAAAAAGGAATCTCCTTTATATTTATCAATAGCCACTGGTTTACTAATAAAAACACTATTATAATGATGGTTATTCTTTTTCATTCTCCGAGCAAGGCAATTAAAAGGCTTCATGCTGCCTTCCGAGGGGAATTATTGCTACCGTTGTTCTTGTTATTTTTATTTATGCCAACTGGAGTCAAAGGATGGAATGTCTTCCAGGTATAAAGGAAGGGAGAAGTGATGGCTTTTTTTTTAATATAATTGATTCACTGAAAGAGAAGAAAAGGGGGGAGGGAGGAAAAAAAAAACAAACGAAAAACTGCACGATAAGCAAGCTTCCTACAAGGCGAACGGAGACCGTAAATTTCATTAACCAGATTATATCGCAAAAGCTCATGAAAGGCAGGAAGTGTGTTTTCAAAAATAAGCACTAATCTAAACTCGATAGCCTTCTGAACACGATGCTGTGAATTCTTAATTTCCCAGCCTGGGCAATGGATCAGATGAGAAAGCTGTGGCTGGTTGAACAGCAATTTTTTTTTAAAGTCTCTTGCATATGCCATCCATCCACAGAGAGACAAAAAAAAAAAAAAAGGATTCGATTATTTTGGGGTCCTTGGTGTTCTCTGAGCTTGGTTGTTTTCTTGGAGACGTTTCATTACCCAACTATATAACGTCGTCAGCGCTGGAAGGGAGAGGGGTTTGCTCTGTTTAATATACTAGTGTGGCTCACCCTGTCAGTGTTGGCGGAAGTGTTCTTGGGGATTCCTCGATTAGGCTGTTGTTTACTGTTGGATGGTTTGTCAGAGTCGGTGGTTCTTTGATTGGGGTATTGTTTAGAACTTGATTGTTGATCTAGCGTCAATCTTGGTATTAATCTCTGCTCGTGTGGGTGTGGATTGCTGGGTAGGAGGGGTTTCTTTGGTCTTTTGTTTCCTTTCCAGCTATCGGATTGTCTCTTTTGAACGGCGTGTAAATGTAGTTTATCTCTATGTGCCTGTTGATGGCAGATTTCTCTGAATGCCAAGCTTCTAGGAATTCTCTGGCATTTGGGGCACTTCGTTTTGATTATTTTGTGGTGGTCGCCGTCCTGGTTTATTTCACTACTACCAGCACTATTCCCTCTCAGACCTTCTGTCAATAAAGATTCAATTCCTACCGCTCAGCTTCAATCCGTAATTTGCAGGCTCTGTTGAAAATGAGGGTTGCTTTTTAAAAAATGAGCTGTAGGATAGGGCTGAACAGCATGGAGATAATGCTCAGTCTAACATCCACACAGAAAGACACAAAGCCTCTGAGAGCCGTGGGTGATGTGTTGGTCATGCGTTGAAATCAGGGCTCAGAGTGCTGGCTATTTAGAAGGATGTCTGTCTATTTATTTATAAAATGTATTGGCTGCCCAGGTTGACCAGAAATTGAATATCATTATTGTTCTCCTTTTCAATCACTCAAAATCAGCTCTTGGTGATTTCACCAGCATGTCTATCAGGTTTTAATAAGAATAATAAGAATTTATTACATGTATGCGTTGTGCAACTCCCATTGATTTCAGGCGCCTTCTTAGCAACAGGAGTAGAAGGATTTTGCATTAACATGTTCTAGAAAATAATGTCTCCTGGAGTTTAAATTGGTTCCTGGAGACCACCCAGAGGGTGTATCTCCATATTGTTTTACTAGGGAAAACATAGAAGCATATTCCCGTTATCTTATTCCAAGGTGTTCTGCCTTTTGAAAGCATACTGAGCAAAATAATAAATGTCTGTGGAGATTCTCAGTCATCCAGGCCAAGGTGCTTTTTCAAAAGGCAACTGGACTTTCCTTTCCTTGAGGAAGAAGATGTTTCGCCTCTCGTCTAAGAAGCTTCATCAGTTCTGACTGGAAGGTGGAGTGATGGAAGGACTAGTTCTGATGGGATGGGGAGGGCTGGAAGGATCATATTTTTTTGCAGTCATCTGGTTGTTAGTACTCTCCCTGAGAGCTCTTCAGGCCACTTGGGGGTGGGTGGGGGTTATTTGTGCCCTCAGGGTCACTTGTATCCGAGTGCAAATGGGGATGAAATGAAAGCCTTCACCAAAATCAGTCCAGTTGCCTTTTCAAAAAGCACCTGTGAGACGATCAAAATACTACCAAGACCAGGATTCTGCAACCATCGTAAATAAACACCTGAATTCAAGGACTACCTGTATTACCATTCCTATAATGAGAATGAGTGTTCACACACAGATGAACACTGGGTGCGTGTGTCTAGTTTCATGAAAAAAAAAAAGGACTAGGAGTGACACAATAGCAGTGTTCCAATATCTAAGGAGCTGCCACAGAGAAGAGGGAGTCACAAAGCACCTCAAGGCAGGACAAGAAGCAATGAATGGAAACTAATCAAGGAGAGAAGCAACCTAGAACTACGGAGAAATTCCCTGACAGTGAGAACAATTAATCAGCAGAACAACTTTGCCTCCAGAAGTTGTAAATGCTCCAACACTTTTTAAAGAAGAGATTGGACAACCGTTTGTCTGAAATGCTATCGGGTTTCCTGCCTAAGCAGGGGGTTGGACTAGAAGACCTCCAAGATCCCTTCAACTCTGTTATTTGGTTATTCTGTTAATCCAATGCTTGCCTACGTCTTCTTCAAACCGTTCCCCTTTTCCAGCGAAGCCCGCGGAAACATGATTTCCAATCCTCAGCATTGCCTCATAAAGGTGTGTTTGCTCAAACACGGAGTGCTTTATGTGCGAGCAAATGTATGTCTTCCAAGGGGGCCATAGAGATGATGGCGTGGTATTCCACCCGTTGTGCAACAGATGGAGCATGAGGCAGCAGACTCCAGAAACACTAGGAGCATGTAATTTAAGGGAAGGCAACCTGTGCTATTATTGGACAGTATGTCAATGTAAAGTCCCCATGCTGCACGGCTCCCAGTCAGATGCTATGAAGCATTTCCCTTATAACTCCTCTCCGTGGATCTCTGAGGATAGAACACCCCTGTAATCTCACTCGATGCTCCAATGTGGCAGCCTATCAAAACTGATGGATGGCCCTTCAAGCAGACAATTCCGTTTTTCATTGCAATAATAGCATAACTAGCGCTGAGTTTCTCCCTTCCTCCAAAGAAAAGGTGCTGGAGCTCACAACACACGGCTGCACATCAGCCCCCTTTTTTTCCCCACCCAGGAACATCTGCACGATGCTAATTGGGGGCATCAATTCAACCCACCCTGTGATGGGGAAGATAATCTTCATGAGAACTGAATGAGGAGGAGCCAGGGTGGTCTAGTGGTGAAAACGCCAGACTGCAAACCAGGGGATGGTGAATTCTAGTCCAACTTTAGCCAGGAAAGTCAGCTGGATGACTTTGGGCCAACTACCAGGTGTCTGTGAGTTCTAGTCCCACCTTAGGGATGAAAGTTGGCTGGATGACTTTGGGCCAATCACCAGGTGTCTGTGAGTTCTAGTCCCGCCTTAGGGATGAAAGTTGGCTGGGTGACTTTGGGCCAATCACCGGGTGTCTGTGAGTTCTAGTCCCGCCTTAGGGATGAAAGTTGGCTGGATGACTTTGGGCCAATCACCAGGTGTCTGTGAGTTCTAGTCCCACCTTAGGGATGAAAGTTGGCTGGATGACTTTGGGCCAATCACCAGGTGTC
>JANHFL010006052.1:88573-102135 GCA_032468155.1 Oxyrhabdium leporinum
GAAGGCACTGATTTATTTATTTTGGGGGGTGGGCGGGGGGGGGAGATACCTCTCGGTGGCCAAGAAAAAATTAGACACCTGTTCTGGGGTGGGTGTTTTTGCTTTGATGTCTGGGGAAAAATAATCCCATTTGGACCTGTGTTTTCTGGCTCTGGGAAGGGAGATTTCCCCTCGGTTGAATAGGGTGAGTCCTTCCCTGCAAGCTGCAGGAGAGATGGAGGCAGAGAGGTTGGCCATTGTTGGAAGAAGATATTTTTTTTTGGGAGGGGGGGAGAAAGAAAGCTGGCTTATCCTGCAGTCTTTTCCAGGAGCCATGTGTGCAACTAGGAAGGTGGAAAACTGCAGCCTGGGGAAGGCAGTCTGCCCTTTCTGTATCTTTAGCTGGTCACACCCCCCTCTCTATCCTTCTCCCTTGGCCGCTCCTTGGTGATGTGCAAGCAAGGGGTAGAAAATGCATTTATTATCCCGGTTAAGGTTGCAATGCCCTTAAGGATGTTGCAGGGTTCGTGGCTCCGTAAAGGATGGACAGGGTTGCAGCAAGAACACAAGAAGGTGGATTTATTTTATTTTTGGGGGGTGGGCTGGGAGAAGAAGATGAAGATGGCGAGAACGTCGGATGCCCGAGGGGGAAGAAGAAGATTTAAGGAAGAAGGAAAAAGGAAAATCACTTCTCCATGGAATAATCAAATCATTCCGTTGGTTTTGAAAAATACAAAAATAAAAAAAAATCGGGTGGGGGAGGTGGAGGAATTGCCATATGAAAAGAGGAGCTGCATAGCTAATATTTTAAAAAATAATAATAATAAGCGGTCTAAAGGAAGAGCTTGTTACACCAAGAAGATGCCATTTGAAATGTATTCGTTGTACAGCCTGGATTTTTTTTTTTTAAAAAAAATATATGATTGATCAGTGGAAAGGGATTGATTATTATTGGTTGGTTTCACTTCTCAGTTAGCTTCTGGTGGTGCCATCTCTCCAACATTTTGGACAATGGTAATACGGGAATGCGTGGTGATGAAGAAGGAAGACGAAAGAAGAGAAGGAAGGAAGAAGAAGAGAAGGAAACCAAGAAGAAGACCAAAAAGAGAAGGGGAAAGAATTCATCTATCATTTGTTTATTGCCTGTCATTTATGTCTGGGGGTATTTATTGTACTGTACTGTGTACAGAATAGTCCAAACAATTGAAATAAAAGGAAAATTCCAGCTGGTTATGGAATTGCCTAATCTTGACCTCTTGACCGCCAGGATGGTTTTCCAGGATCCTGCTAGGGGGTTGGGCTAGAAGACCTCCAAAGTCCCTTCCAACTCTGTTATTCTATTCTATTCTATTCTATTCTATTCTATTCTATTCTATTCTATTCTACTTCTTCCTCACATCCTCTATATTCCCATTCTAACAGATTACTTTATGGGATGAAGATTAGCCATGAAAGATTCAATGGCCGTCTCCTCAGCTTACTTCTGACTGGTGGTATCTCAGCAACTTCCCCCAACCTGATGCCATCGAAATATGTTGGACTCCAACTTCTGTCATTCCCAGAAACACAACCAATAACAATGAAATAGCTTTGGGGAGGACGTCTTAAATGACAACAGAAGCTCAAGAAAATCATCACGGTCAGCATCTCTTGAAAATATGGGAAGCAGCTAAGAAGACTCAGAACTTTTGAAAGATAAGAAATGGTCTCACAAGTCCTGTGTCAGCCATTTGGTGACCTGGATATGGAGGGGTTCCTGACCTAGCCTAATAGCTTATTTTCTTAGAACGTACTAAGTTTTTACAGAATAACTAAGTTGGAAGGGACCCTGAAAGTCTTCTAAGCCAACCCCTTGCTCAAGCAGGAGACCTTATTATTATTTCAGCCTTCCATCTTTCCAGGGTTGCAATATTGCAGGCTGACTCTGCCGACTGCCAGCAGTTCAATTCTCATTGGCTCAAGGTTGACTCAGCCTTTCCATCCTTCCGAGGCAGGTAAAATGAGGAGCTAGATTGCTGGGTGCAATAAGCTGACTCTGTAAACTGCTTAGACAGGACTGTAAAGCCCTATGAAGCGGTATATAAGTCTATTACTATTACTATTTCAGACAAATGGTTGTACAATTCCTTCTTAAAAGGCTGCAATGTTGGAGCACCCACAGTTTTTTCTTTGGCACAATTGTTTGCTCACTTTAAGCAGGGTAAGGACCCCTATCCCAAACAGTTCTAAATATATGGGACTTAAAAATGTAAATATTTTTTTGTGGTACCCAATCTTACATAAAAATTCCTGAAGCACAAGAAGTTTATTTTTTTACCAACCAGCGTTTAGATTGATTGTGTGGTGAAAACAACTACTTTTGCTATGTCTGAACATGGCTGCTGTTTGCTTGCAGGGCTATTGGGGAGGGGGGAAGCGGCCAGGATCCCATGGTCTCCTAATCAATTGATTCAAAGAGGTTTTGCATTGCTGCCTGCAAATGTTTTCATCATGAAGCATATTTCCCTCCTTAGATCAAAGCTGATTGCAAATGTGGGTTGATACGTACTATTTCTATTTCATTCAAAGTTTAACCAGAAAATTAACCGAGGGAACGTGGGCATTGTTCCGTGAAAGCCAAAAATTATGGGATGTCAGGTCTCTTGTTCAAGATGTTGGATTTTCTTGGCATTTGGTATATGCTTCTGCCATTCATATCTTGATTGTGCTGTGAGTAAACAAAAAGGAAAAAATGCATTGATTGTTGTCTTGATTCAGGTTTTTCCTGCTTTCTTTTGTTTCAGTTCTGTTTTGCATTATTTTAAAACTCCCCTGTAGGAAAAGACCTTCGCTCATTTCTCCTCAGAGAGAAACAGAAAGGGATGCATGTTATAATTTGAACATGGGTAGAGATGTATAAGAAGTGACTTGATAAACTGTGTTTCCCAAAAAATACAACCTACTCAGAAAGTAAGTCCTAGCTTGATTTTTACACATACCCAAAATAAGTTCTAATTAAGACCCTGCTCACTCCAGGGTGCACAGGTAAAAATTAAGTTAGAGTGGGTATGGCGGAGATGGAGCTGCCCTACTACTTACCTTCGGACAGTTGCAGCCAGGCCTCGCACACCTTGGCCCATTTTTTCTGCAGCCGGCAAGGCTTCCCTGAAGGTCTCTGTAGCCGATAAGGGAGCTTTGGATCAATCTGGAGCTCTGTTATGTTATCTTGTTGGCTGCAGAAGAAATAGACCAAGGTGTGCGAGGACTGGCTGCAAGTATCAGAAGCTGAAGATATATATATATGTATATATTCTTCGCAAACCCCATCAACCACAGCACACCAGGTTCCCCTGTCCTCTACTGTCTCCTAGAGCAGTGGTCTCCAACCTTGGCAACTTTAAGACTTGTGGACTTTAACTCCCAGAATTCTGTCCTAGAGTTTGCCCATTCATGTTGCGTCAATCATCATCATCATCATCATCATCTTTTAATGATCCCATAATCCCTTGCGGGGTGGAGCCTGGGCAACTGAGTGTAGCTGAGTGTTTACTGGCCGGATGCCCTTTCTGTCACCAATGCGGAGTTTTGTTCAGCAGATATATTCTCATTTTGCCCAGAGAGAGAAATATCTGCCTCTACCTAGGATTGAACTCAAAGCCTCCTGATTGTGAGGTGAGATCTCCACCTCTAGGCCACTGCACCACTTATGTTGTGTCAACGACACTATCTAATTATCTCATCTTCTGCCATCCCTTTCTCTTAGTAGACAGCTCATGAAAACACTGATTCGGTGTGTGGATCCAGATCACAGATCATTAGGGAAAAGATGGAAAATAAAAGTGCTGACAATGTCGTGCCCTAATATATGTACCTTAATGGCATCACTGCATGTGAAAGTAGGAATATTGTAGATCTTTTTTAAAAAAAATGCAGAAGGAGGCAACCCAAACGATCAAAAGGTTTAAACAGTTTCTTGAAAAAGAACATAGCTAGGTGAGGCTTTTTAGCTTCATAAAGGAGAGGACGTGTATAAAATCACGCATGACTTTGGGGTGGGGGGGGAAATGACAAGGAAAAAACAACCTTCCCTTTTATAAGTTGCTAGGATCAGGGATTTTCTAATGAAGCAGATCAGAAGGTGATTTAGAAAAGAGACATCCAACATGCTTTTCACTGCAGGGAATTTAATCCCTGGAGTTAATTTCCACGAGATGTGTAATGTGGTTTTTGGAGGATAGATCTGTCAAGATTTATCCATCTTGAAGATTCATGTTTCTTTTTAGGTTAGGACCAATATGTTGCCAGACACCAGTTGCGAGGGAGAGAGCTCCATAGCTCCATCTTCTAATTTTGTGCATCATCCCCCAGGTATCCTTTTGACCAATGTGAGATGGACCTTGGCCATGCCCAGCAGAGCTCTTGCTACGTTCTTAGATTAATTGGCTTCCACCTGCTTCGTAGCAGGTATTCTGATGAGCAATTCGCATCCAGGAGGACAGCACCTGTTCTTCAAGATTAAAAGACCCCCGTAAACATTAGTTACATCCTTTAACTCTCAGATTTCATTATCTTGTGGCTTTGAAAGCATTATGCGTAATAGGCCCAGAGCTGTTCATTACAGGTGATTTGCTGCTTATTACACAGCTCGGGCTTCTCTGTAAAGATTTGAAACCACAAATTAAGAAGGGTGGGGTGTTGTTGTTTTTTTAAATCTTTTTGGTTTTGACTCTCACTTCTGGCAGGAATGGGTGAGATTGCTTGCTGATTCACTCTGTCCACCAGCTGTGGTTATTTTGATAATGCCTGGAAAACATCATACTTAGATTTTAAAAAACCCATAAAAAACAAAGTAGGATCACATTCAAGCAGGGGTAACCCAAGTTAATTTATTGCCACCCTAACATCTAGAATGATGTGGTATAACGCTGCCTTATACAATGCATAAGATGTGTGAAGCGTTGTCTGGTGACAACGGAGCACAAGTAGTGCTTTATTTAGGGAATTTAATGTTTTGTGTGAATCCAGCATGTACTGTATATGCAACATTTGTTTCTGTTCAGCTTTGTATGAAGCCTCTCACACAAAGCATGTTCATCCCCACCCTATCCAGCTGAACGAGGGGCTCATACTAGCAAAAAAGCAAAATGTGATTTCAAAAGCAAGGGGAAGTGGAACATTAAACCAGTGAATAACGGAACCTTTGCACCCTACTGAAAATAGACCTCATGCAAAAGCCAGTTTTGTCTCTACTTAATGGATGAAATAGTCTTCAATAGCCCAGTTAACAATAGAAATGTTCATCAATAGGTGGGCAAAAACTTGCATAAAATGAATAACGTTGGGATAATATATTCTGCAAAAATATGCAACTAGGAGAAAAATCACAGGGATTTGGTGTTTAGACCCGCCATTTGGATTGTTTTAACTCAGGGGTGGACCTGGGGACTTCAACTCCCAGAATTCCGAGGTCATAAAGAGACTCTAATTGCCTTACCCATCTTTTAACCTCTCTTAATGTTTATCTTATGTTATTTAATGCAGGATTTGCACAGTCCTGGCCTTGGCTTGTATGTTTCTCAGTCTTGAGTAGATTTGAACTGCACAACGTCTTTGCAACAGCTGCTGTTTTGCTGCCAAGTTTTGTGAAGCGCCATGCTCTGTTCTTGCAATCTATCAGATCATCATTAGATTCCAGATTATGAACGGGCGCATTGGTCCATGTTATTCCGGGCATTGCCGGTAGGGGGACGCCTAGCTGGAATATTGTCTGTCATAACTCTTCAAAGACATTTTCTGAATATTGTACAGTGGATGAGTGAGTGACGGCTTGGATTAAAACTAGCATCTTGAACATTTGGAGAGAATCAGGTCGAGTGTTTCCCCTTGCAAACCATTCTTGGTTGTGTGTGTTCAGGCATAGAGATGATACTAGTCCCACAAAGATAGCTTTCTATTTAGATGGGCTATGTTGCTTTAAAGATTGTGTTTAACAAATACTTTAATGGGATTTGTTTTCATCAGGGGCCTTTATAGACTTTGTCCTTTAAATGGGAAAAAAAAAATAGAAGGGATCACAAATCCAAATTCACATTGTGCAAATATTCCAACCACAGGGAATCCTTCGATGTACGTCCACAATTGAGCCCAAAATTTCCTTTGCTAAGCAAGATGGTGGTTAAGTGAATTTTGTCCCATTTGACAATCTTTTTGCCACGGTTGTTAAGCAAGTCGCTGCAGTTGTTAATTGAATCATGCAGTCATTAAGCGAATTTGGCTTCCCCGTTGACTTTGCGTGTTGGAAGCCTACTGGGAAGGCTACAAATGGTGATCACATGACCCTGGCAGCCATCATAAATGCTGGCCAGTTGCCAAGCGCCTGGATTTTGATCACGTGATCACGGGGATGCTGCACGTGTAAAAACCAGCTATAAATCACTTCTTTCAGTGCCGTTGTAACTACAAACGGTCACTAAATGAATGGCTGTAAGTCAAAAACTACCTGTAAGTGCATTCATTTCTAATTCCAGTTAGCAGAAGGAGTTTTGCTCCCAACCAGTACGTCGGAGCCTGCCCATTCATTCAGAGAATTTAAGGTAGCCGTGCTCTGACAGAATCAGGGAAAGTAAGATAAGGTGGAAAGTAATTTAACCTTTAGAACATTTATTTATTTATTTAATTAAATTTATATATCGCCCCATTCCGAAGACTCGGGGCAGTTCACAACAACTATTTCTAAAACTTTAAAAACCCTTTAAAAACCTGCTTTATAATAGTAGCATTTCTTAGACTTATATACCACTTCACAGTGCTTTCCAGCCCTCTCTAAATGGTTTACAGAGTCAGCATATGCAGTGGTGGGTTTCAACCAGTTTCACAACCGGTTTGGTGATCGCGCACATGTGCGTGTGGAGCTTCAAAACAACCAGCTTATCTTCTATGTAGCTACAGCTGAGGCGCGGCGCAAATCAGCTGAGAGGATAAAGGAAAGAAAAGCGCAGGGACTGGTGGGTGGGCCCAGCTGATCGTGGTAGCTACCAGCCAGCCAGCTGATCGATCATCGGAGATACCGGTTCACCTAAACCAGTCCGAACCGGCTGAATCCCACCCATGAGCATATGGCCCCTAACAATCTGGGTCCTCATTTTACCAATCTCAATTTCATTTCTATCCTTTACCAATAATAGAAGCCTGAGTCAACCTTGAGCCAGTCAGAATTGAACTGCTAGCTGTGGGCAGAGTTAGCCTACAAATTCAATACTACATTCTAACCACTGCACCACCATGGCTCCTAGCAATAGCACTCCTTAGACTTACATACTGCTTCACAGTGCTTTATAGCCCTCTCTGAGCAGTTTACAAAGTCAGCCTGCTTTATCAAGTGTTCGATGCTTTCCTTTCCTTTCTATCTCTCTGAAAAGGCTGAAGTTGTCATAATTTTGTGCACCAAGTTTGAAGTTTCTCGTAAGTCATTGCTTTATAGCCATTTAATTTGATTTCCGCTCAATTGCTATTTTAACGAATTGGGCCACATTCCGCTGCTTTTAACTTTGACGGTTTTACTGTTTTGTTCTTGAGATTATTAACCACCCTGAATTTGGCTAGATTAATGTAATTTAGACAGATAGATAGATAGATAAATGAATACGTTCATTTTTATGTCAGAAAAGTATATAAATAGAGAGTAACAATACCACATACATTAAAAAATACATCTATGAATTATTTGTGTCATTTTGAAAGTCTTGGCTGATTCTCTCCCTTCCTACTTCTCTTTCTTTCTTTCTTTCTTTCTTTCTTTCTTTCTTTCTTTCTTTCTTTCTTTCTTTCTTTCTTTCTTTCTTTCTTTCCTTGCAGTTGTTAAGTTAGTGACATGGTTGTTAAGTGAATCTGGCTTCTCCATTGACTTTGCTTGTCATAAGCCCAAGGTTGCAAAAGGTGATAATGTGATCCCTTCAATACATATTTATTGAAATGATAAATATTATTAATAATTAAAACTAACAAGGATAGCTAAGAAAGGAAGGGTGGAAGAGGAAACTTCTTTTAATCCTCTCTCTACCTGTAGAATGGAATGTCCCAAATGGCACCCCCAATCAGCAGAGCCTGTAGAAAAAAAGCAGACAGAACTGGAGGGCGGAGTTAAACAAGTCATCAGCTTAGAGTTGTTGCGTTTCCACAAGCAGTCTAACTCCAACCCCTCTTGAATTCTGCTGATCACATTTAGTCTTGCATTTTAATTGACTAAATTCTTGGGTATAGGCTTGAGCAATAAATTTTCTGAACTTAACGTATGGTCTTCATTCTTTGTGCCTGACAGTGCCAGGTTTTAAGACCCTTCCGGAAAGTTAAGAGGGTGGGGTTGGATCTTACCTTGAAGGGAACACTGTTCTTACTCCCTCATTTAGTCTACAGTCCTGGAATTTTTTAATAAACTCCTATCCATGTACTAATGAAGTCCAACCCTTTTTTGAAATCGGCCACAGTCAGCTAAACGTTTCCACCTGTTCCAATAACCCTTGGAAAGAAGACAGCATTCTTCTTCCTAAGAACATATTTGCAATTATTAGCAATATTTTATCAGAGAGGAATGTAATTGCAGGGATTAATACCCAATTGTTCTCCTTCTTTGTAGCATAAAATTACATTTTGCCATGAGAAGGCAGAGTTAAAAAGACAATAGAGGAAAATGTGAATTTGATGGAATTAAGAAAGCCTTCATTTGTTTTAGTTGATGCTTTTGGGAAAAGATTCTTATTGAAGTTGTTCATGTAAGACTTACCATCAATTTCCTTCAAATACCAATTGATTCACCTTAATTACAAAACACAAGATTATTTTGTCTGTTTTCACTTATTACATTACATACACACACACACATATTTGTAAAAAAAATATTTCATTTTTTAATACAAACAATCCATTAAACAGTGTGTCATCTGGGTACAAATACTTTGTATGATAACAATTAAAGTTTACAACCATATTCTTTGCATTAGTATTAATTCTCTAATCTTATTCCTAATATACATGGTATATCAATCATTGTGACAATCCTCATCTTAACATATTTAATTCTATTAACATATTTTCTATATTTCACTAATTTTCTTTTGTTTCTAGCTTTTACATTTATTTTCTAACTATCAGTAAAATAATTCCCATATCGTATAGTATTCAGTTTGTTCCTTCTCTTTAATTGCCAGTGTTAATCTATTCATTTCTGCACATTCTAATATTTTCCTGATCACATTCTCATCTGTAGGAATCTCTTTTCCAACTTGTGGAAATACAATTCTAGCTGCCGTTAATACATGAATAATTAAATATACATTCTCTTTATTATAAGTTTCAGGTAAAATCCCCAACAAAAATATTTCAGGTTTTAAATAAATATGTATCACCTTTTCCAGCCACGTATTTATTTTTGTCCAATATTTTTTGGCTTGTACACATGTCTACCACATAAGATAATATGATACAGGTATCTGGTGGCATTTCCAACTTAGCCAATTTGTCTTTAAACATCCTTGCCAATCTCTCCCATGCGAAATGCTACCTGTAAAACATCTTATACTAATTTTCTTTGTATGTGGTTGACATTGTTAATTTATAATTTCTACAAACAGATTTATATTTATATTAAAAAACAACAGCATAAGTTTCACTAAGAGGAATAGATAACCATTCAATTGTAACTGCAGCTGATTTAATCTGGAGGTTATTTCAGGTTTCCTATAAAAATCGAGTAGGGTGAAATCAGAATAAAGGGCTCTATAAAAAATGTTCGGCTCACTTGGAATCTAGTTAAGACAAGGTTTTCACTTTTTAAAAACCATTTTTCACAAACCCAGGGAGTCTATGTTGGCCCCTAAGAATATCCCATTGGCTATTACTTAGGAAGACATCTCTGGCTGTTAAGAAGTTCTTTCATTCTTTTGTTTGAGGGCTAGTCTAGGGAAGAGAAGGACCAGGGGAGACATGATAGCAGTGTTCCAATATTTGAAGGGCTGCCACAGAGAGCAGGAAGGGGTCAAGCTATTTTCCAAAGCACCCGAAGACCAGACAAGGAATAATGAATGGAAACTGAACGACAGATTCAACCTAGAAATAAGGAGAAATTGTCTGACAGTGAGAACAATCAACCAGTGGAACAGCTTGCCTTTGGAAGTTGTGGGAGCTTCATCACTGGAGGCTTTCAAGAAGAGATAGGACTGCCATTTGTCAGAAATATGGTGTAGGGTCTCCTATTTGTGCGGGGGGTTGGACTAGATGACCTACAAGGTTCCTTCCAACTCTTTTAATCTAAATCAATGTGGAAAACATCACTTAAAATAATGTTTGACACCTATGTTTTATCTATATTTATATTGTACAGGTAATCCTTGACTTACCACCACAATTGGGTCCAACATTTCCATTTCTAAAGGAGGCAATTGTTAAGTGAGTGGTGCCTCATTTTAAACCTTTTTTGAGACAGTTGCTAAATGAATCGTTGCAGTTGTTAAGCGAATCCTTGTCATTGTTAAGCAAATCATGCAGTTACTATATGAATCTGGCTTTCCCCATTGATTGTTGGAAGCCGGCTGGGAAGTTTACAAATTGTGATCACATGACCCCAGAATAGTACAACTGCCATAAATATCTGTCAGTTGCCAAGCGCCCAGCTTTTGATCACATGACTGTGGGGATGCTAAAGCAGTTGTAAGGGTGAAAAATGGTTATAAGTCATTTTTTTCGGTGCCATTGTAACTAAATGAACTGTAGAAACTGAGGTTGAGGAAAGAGGGAGTTTCCCTTGCACCCACAAGAGATCTAAGTCCAGCCCTCCTTGAATTCTGTTGACTCTTATCTACTTCCAATTTGCTTTGATCATTAGTAGTAGATTCTTGTAAAGAGCATTAGCATGCAGTCATTTGAACCACCTTGACTCCTGATTTCTTGCACCTGACATGAATGGCTGTAAGTCAACGACTACTTGTACTATATTTTACATAGTATAATATATAATTTTATTTTTTTAAAATCTACAAGGTTACTTTGTAGGGATTAAGCCTGCAGTCAAGGCATATATGTTCCTAGGAGCAAGTCCCATTGATCTCAGAAGGACTTACTTCCAAGTATATATGGATAGGCTTCACTTATTTCACTCCTTTCACATGTTGAATCTAAATCACTGATCAATTCACCCCAACCTTGCTAAGAAAAAGACAGAATTTAAGCCACCTTAAATGTTTAGGAAAAAAATCTACAGAGAATGTCTTCTGTTGATGCTCCTTTAGAGACTCTTATTTCTTTCGTCTGCAGTTTCCAGTCCAGCATATCTTTGCCAATGCCAACATATCTCTTGTTAAATTAGCTGAAACCATTTAAAGTCTTTTAGTGGCATCTGCGTGATAATTGAACGGAGACGCTTTGTATCTGGGAAGCTGGCCAAGGAATAAACCTTGAAGCAAAGTGTATTAAATTAGTTATCTCATTATAGTTTTTTGAATAATTTCCTAATGATGAATTAAGTTTGAAACTAGAGCTGTCAAGTCCCATTGCTCTATTTGGCCTGACAGGTAGGGAGTTAGAAAGAGAAAATAATTCCCTCTAAGTTCTGATTACTCTGAGATTTAGGATGTGATCAGTATAGTCTTGGCTGTTCTAGAAGTATGCAAACCAAAAGAAGTTATTTAATAAGCAGACATAATGGATACTAAAAAACGAAGTGATGAGACATTGCCAAGGCTTTTTTGTCACAGTGTATACCTATTTCTCACACAAGGGAAGACTTTCTGCAGTTAAACACCAATGTCCAAGATGAAGCCACTAATACTAATATAATAAAGAACCATTACTAATATAAGGAACCATGTTCACACTATAACTACAAGGAAGATGGTGTTCAAAGAAAATTTTTAAAACTATTAAGGCACATATTATTTTAGTGTGATTTTCATACTAATGTTGACATTAATAAGCTTAATTTTAAAAAGTCTTGCTCAAATTTTAATGACCCTCAGCATCAGAAGCTTTATTTTGTTAATATTTGAAGAATCCAGTGTTAATTTAAGTGTTGTGCTATAAAGACAAAACTGATTGTATTAATGATCTTAATGATTTCAAGAATGAACTGACTTGAAGGAATATATCCACAGATAGTTTTTTAAAAAGCAACTATCATGAATGTCAGAATATCATAATGCTTCAGGGGACAATGCTATAGTCCTTGTTCCTGTACTGGATACTATAGAGAGATGAATGGAACTTCAATTGCAAGCAGGCTTCAGAGTAAGACACTTGTACTCAATTGTACTAGTGAACATCAAGTTGAAGTATGGTCTTATATTCCTTTCCTAGAATTTACATAGATCTATTATTCACCCCAGTTCTGAGATAAAATTTCACATTAGCAGATGTATGGCCTATGGAACTAAAATTCTGGTTTAAATTAAGTTAGTTTATTTCAGAAAAAACTAAGTAAAAGTATAATGTTCCTCTTGTGGGTTAATGTAAATGATAATTAACTATGGAATTGTAGAAAAAAATCAATAGGCAATATTGATATATCATCGCAAGCAAATTAGTATTGTGCAAAATGATAATATCTAACAATGTACACTTCATAATCTTTGTCCCAACTACATAACAGAAGGATCTTAATGGCCCATGAAATCATGTGTTGAATGGAAACAATTGGTTTGGTAGTGCTACTCCTTAGACAGTCTCACTCTAACCTAACATGATTCACTTTTTAAATCATCCATATTAAAATTATTATACTGTAACATATTCTATACATGGCAGAATTCTTACAGAGGTAACATGGGTTATGAAGTGTATTACTGTATAATGCAGGTTTTATAATAATGACATTGAAGCCTACTTGATTTCTAGATAGTATAAATGATCTGGACTAGTATATCTAGAATGTCTTTTCTTTCTAGGAATTGCTCTGAACTTTTAAGCCTTTTGCATACTTGCATACTGCTGCATAATCCTGCACAGTGGAAAAGTAAATAATTGTCAAATTCTTGGTAGATTTCCGGGAGGAATCTGTTGAGTAGTTAATGAGACCTTGTGTCAGATTAGTAAGATCTCGTGCTAAATTATTTATATATTGCAATATTTCAATGAATCCCCATTATTACTCCCATCATGCCAAATATTTCTTTACTATATTTTTAGTAAGCATGCCTGCTGCATTGCTTAATCATGTTTAAAACCCTTATTTCTGAAAAGTCTACCAAATGTTATACTGAGGAGAATTTCTTGAGACGGAGGATTTTCTACTGAGGTGCCAAGACTTCACAACTCCAGGATAGAAGTAGCTTGCTCTTTTCATTTTATACTAGGGGTATTCCTTGAAATAACAAGCAATAAATAAACCTTGCAGTCATTTGTTAGTTACACATTTTTATTTGCAAACTCATGACCTTTTTTGATGTGTAAAATTGGAAATGTATTTCAGGATGCTAGTGTTTCCCATACCTAACACTAGCATCCTGAAATACATTTCCAATTTTACACATCAAAAGAGGTCATGAGTTTGCAAATAAAAATGTGTAAGTAACACATGGCTTTTTTGGGGGGGGGGGGGGGGGGGGGGGGGGGGGGGGGGG
>JANHFL010006052.1:219966-234146 GCA_032468155.1 Oxyrhabdium leporinum
AACAGATTTTAACAGAGTTGGAAGGGACCTTGTAGGTCATCTAGTCCAACCCCCTGCCCAAGCACCATTTCTGACAGATGGCAGTCCAGTCTCTTCTTGAAAGCTTCCAGTGATGAAGCTCCCGCAACTTCTGAATCTCATGACGTTCGTGATGAATTTATTATTTTGACTTACAGCTTGCCTTTCTACACATACATAGGTAGCTGTGAGGAAGGAGATGATTCAGTGGCAGTCAGTCTGGAAAGCATTGGAATTTTTTTCAAAGGAGACCTGGAGCCACAAGCAGATGTGGAAGGAGCAACTGATGTTTCTCACCATTTTGGAAAGAAATCCTGCTTCGTTTCCATGGGAAATTGAAATGGTGTTTGTTGACTGCAGGGGCACCATCTCAGGGAGTGAATGGGAGAAGGGGGGAGTCCGTTCTTTTCCTACATGCGTGTAGGGATTTGATTCTTCAAGGCATCATGCAGAAGGTTTATGTCACGCCAAGAAGACAGTGCCTGAGGCAACGTTGCCTTTTAATGATGTCACAACAAAGGGAGAGGGTCTTTTGCCAGTTGATTTGTGTTCCTGTCACAATAACTGCAGCTTCATGACTGATCTAACTCAACAGAATCAGGTTGCTAAGATTGTCCTGTAGCATTTTCAGTGGCCTTGAATTCAAAGATACTTATCATAAGGATGCAAGTTTGCTGTTCAGTAGGGAATTCACCGCAGGTAGTCCTCGACTTAATAGCACAGTTGAGCCCAAAATTTTCGCTGCTAAGCGAAACGTTGGTTAAGTGGGGTTTTGGGCCATTTCACGACCTTTCTTGCCACAGTTGTGAAGTGAATCACTGCCATCGTTAAGTCAGTAATACGGTTGTTAAGTGAATCTGGCTTCCCCATTGACTTTGCTTGTCAGAAAGTCGCAAAAGATGGGACGTGACCCTGGAACGCTGCAACCGTCATAAAGATGAGTCAGTTGACGAGCGTCTGAACTTGGATCACGTGACCATGGGGAGGCTGCGACGGTCGTAAGCATGAAAAATCATCATCGTCCCTTTTCTGAGTGCTGTTGTAACTTTGAACCGTCACTAAATCAATGCAGTAAGTCGAGAACTACCCATGCTGGCACTGGGAAAAATAATGAGAAAACTTTAAGAGAACTAATTGGGAAAAAAAAAGGAGTTTTAAATCTTCCATTTAAAAGAAAATCTGAAGGAAGGAAAAGTGAAGCAGTCCAGAGAAATTTACAAAGCTTCCTTCCCCCTCGGATGTCAAAAATCAGGCAAATGAACCCCAGGCATCGCCCACAGTGCTATTTAAAGTCCTGAAAAAATAGCAACATTTCTGAGACGTTAAATATCAATTGCATTCTCTCCCGGAGGTGTGCATATCCACGGCCTGAAATAGTAATTTGTTCAATAAAGCAGTGGTGGGTTGCAATCGGTTTCACAATCGGTTTGGGGAGTGCGCGGTTTGCGCGCGCGCGCAGCGTTCAAACACCGCCCATTTTAAGCTTAAAAACTTACCTTCTATGTCAGCGCTGGTGAATAAAACAGCTGAGGGACGGCAATCTGCTGTGCTGAGCTAAAAATCAGGGAAATATAGGACAGGAAAGAGCAGGGACAGGTGGGCAGGCCCAACTGCTCACCAGAAGTACCGGTTCTCCAGAACCGGTCTGAACCGGTATCAGCCCACCATGGCAGTAAAGACTCATCTGACTTTATTATAGCTCTCAGGGCCTTTTGTGAGTTTATAGTAATGAAGCAAGAATCAAAGGACTTTTCATCGGAAAACCAGTCTTTATTTCTTTTTTCTGAGGGCTCATTCCTGTTTTTATTTCAGACCAGTAGAATAAAGGTAGCCCTTAACGTACTGAGGCCAAAATTTATATTGCTAAGCAAAACATTTGTCAAGGGAGCTACGTCCCATTTTACGACCTTTCCTGCCACAGTTGTGAAGTGAATCACTGCCATTGTTAAGGTAGCAACATGGTTGTTAAGTGAATCTGGCTTCCCCATTGACTTTGCTGGTCAGAAGGTCACAAAAGGGCATCACGTGACCCTGGGACACTGTACCCGTCATAGATATGAGCCAGTTGCCAAGTGGCCGAATTTTGATCACATGACCATGGGGATGCTGCAGTGACCACAGGTGTGAAAAATGATCATGTCACTTTTTTCAGTGCCGTTGTAACTTCAAATGGTCACTAAATGAATGGTTGTAAGTTGAGTAAGTACCTGCAATCCATTAAAATCAGAAGGACTGAAAGAAGAACAAGACTGATGGGGCACTTGGCTATTTCAAGATTTTGCCCTCCAAATCTGTGATGAGTACAATAAAGTAAGGGAAGTTGAGAGCAAACCCCATTCCTTACTAGCACTGATGATGTTACCTAGTTGGGCAATGAAAGGTCTACCAGAAAACAACAAAGCTCAGAGAGTACCCAGGACCCATCATTTCAACCTTGAGCTACAAATGTTTTCCTTTATTGGGAAATACAATTCCCAGAATTGCCACCCAGCGTGGTCAAAGGTGAGCATCATGTTGGGGACTAAGATTGGGGACCCTCCCTCCATCTATAATTGCTGTAAAAAATGGCCGCATCTCCATGGTTTAGATCAGCATCTTCAATAGGGATGGTGCTGGCAGGCAGCATGAAATGATCTTGATTATAAGGAATCAAGATCACTGCTTATATCTGGAAATGTACATGTTTTGTCCTTGCTAAGAGTAAAAGCACTGTATTTATAAAGTAACCCATAATATGGGTGTTTTAAAAAGAATTTGTGGATCACTTACTAGAATTAAAACCAAATTATAGAAGCCTCTGTAGGAGGTGACCAGGCTGAGCCTGAAGGAGGGGTCAAATGTGTCATTAGTCTCAAGACCCTTTGTGCTCACAAGAGATCTAAGTCCAGCCCGCCTTGAATTCCATTGACTCTTATCTACTGCTAATTTCCATTGGCCGTTAGTACAGATTCTTGTAGAGAGCTTAAGCTTATATTGATTTAAACTTCCTGGATTTCCTGATTTTCTCGGCACTTGGCAGCCTCAGTGGGTCTGCACTGGGGGAATGGCACAAATTACTGGTCTCAGGTGAGTCTGTTTGATTTTAGGGGAAATGACTGGCAGGATGCTGAACTTAATATTGCAAGCAAAACCCCAGAGAACATTTTAGACTGGCATGCTTAAGAGTTTCCTGTCCTCTTGTATGGGAAATCCAAATCGAACATATTTACGTAAAGAGCAAAAGGTGAAGCGAGGATGCTGGCTAATGGAAAAGATGTTGGGATTGCCAAGTAATTGTCACTTACATGCAGTATGGAAACACACGGGCCCAGATATGAAATTACAGCTGGTTTAGAATGTGTCATTGCCCAACAGTTCTCGCAGAAAACATTTGGACGAACAGGGCAGCATCTTAGATTCATTAAAGCAAAATCTTGTATTTTTACTATCCTTCTTAAGTGTTCGCTAAAACAAAAGCTCCCTGCATGTTGATATTCTTAAGCTTCAAAGTGTTGGCCGAAAGGCTTACCAAATGAGCAACACCCGAGGTGGTAGGATTTCTTGTGAATTTTGGTATAAGCCGGCTTGTTCCAGTTCTATCTAATTTGACATAACATTGCAGAGATTACCTTCCTTTACGGTTTCTGAAAGCAGTTGGGAGAGACTTACTGAGCGTGCCTTTTTTCATCATCTCGAGCCAAAGTTGCCACGTAGCCCACGAGGTACGCTTGAAGTTCTTCAAACGTTCCGACTGTTTGATTAAAAGTTCTGCAAAAGCAACAGACGTTGAGTCAAAACAGAGCCTTTCGCTAGGAAAAAATATATATTGCAAGCAGCCTTCTACGGAGATACAAACATTTTAAATCCCATTAAACTGTAGCCAGCCCAAAGGTGCTTTTCAAAAGGCAACTAGATTTTCTTGTTTTGTTTTGGTTTTTTTTCCTTGGAAACATTTCACTTCTCATCCAAGAAGCTTCTTCGGTTCTGGGGAAAAAAACCCCCAAGAAAGTCCAGTTGCCTTTTGAAAAGCACCTTTAGGACATCCATGACCTGGATGATTGAGAATCTCTACAAACATATAGCCAAGTCCAGCCATTGGGAAGTCAAGCTGTGAGTGATAGGGGTTGGTGAAGGCTGATTTATATACCTGCTAGTAGATTTTTTTTTCCCCCAGTTAAATACAGAGGTAGGGGAAGTATAACCTGTGGCCTTCCAGATGTTAAATCTCCTAGCTAGCCTGATAACTGTTGAAGGGGACCGGAAAAAACAGTCCACCAACATCTGGAAAGCCCCTCTTATCTGCTTTTACACAGGTGATAACTCTATTTTCAATTTAGTTAACCATGTTTTGGGATCCCTGGTGGCGCAGGGGTTAGAATGTGGTTCTGCGGGCAAACTCTGCTCACAGCCTAGAGTTCGATCCTGATGGGCTCAAGGTATTGACTCAGCCTTCTATCCATCCAAAGTCGGCAAAATGAGGACTCATGTTCTTGGGGGCAATATGCAAATAATGCTTTGACGTTGTAAACTACCCAGAGTGGGCTGTAAAGTGTTATGGGGTGGTATATAAGTCTCAATGCTATTGCTATTTTCTTTTTGTATCAACTTGTCCCTTTTTATAACATACTACCTAAGGACTTCCGTAATTTGATATTCCACAAATATAGCACAATGCGATGCCCAGGATTCCCAACCAATAAGGCAAAAGATAGTCTAACACATCTCAACTTTGGGTAAAGCTGGGTTAATGCATTACCAAGATACGGTTTCCTTAACTATGATCAGTTGATTACGGCCCAACAGCCGTTCAGCAACACGGTCAGTGAAAGCCAAACAAACTTAGCATGACTTGTGAACCCAGCCACAATTATAACAAAGTGTCATAGTGTAACAGAAGCATCAGCAGCTGCTACCTATAGTGCAATGAATAAATAGGGAAATATCCAGAGCTCTGGCCTTTGTAATGCCATGATTAAAAAGAAAATCACCCACAGCAGTCACTGCGCATTGCTGCTATCAACTAATTCTCCGAACAGTCCAACTGCACCTTTCAAAGGCGAGGAAAATTGCAGGCAATTTTCACTCTACTACAGACCCAACCAACTTGGGATCTACAAAACTGAATTCAGATCAACAGCTGTACCAGGAACCTGATAAAAACCATCATTTTCTCTTTGCCTAGACTGAAAAAAAATAAATCAAAAAGGCGCTTGAGTAAATGGGCCACATTAAAGTTATTTTAGATTTTTTTCCCAGTTGCACTTGAAATATAAGATTCCCAGGAAGATATATAATCAACAGTAACATTAAATTTAAAACCATATAAATGCTAACAAAGATCAAAGAACAGAAAGTGAGGCCATGGTAAAATCAATACTTGTCCAATTAAGTACCAAAATACTGTACCATTCAACTCAAAACAGGCGTAACATCTGCTGAAATGCTTGAGTAATGTTTTAAAATACTGTATGCTAGGGTTACAATTCAATTTTTAATTCACACTGTTTTTCGTTTTCATTCTATTAATATGGCTTGAGGCTCGCTGGAGTATCGCTTAGATATTTATACATTTCCTGTTATGTCAGTCTCCTCCATATATCTGAAGGAACAAATTCCTGCCTTTATAAATACAAGAAAGCAGTTAACCGCTCTTCATGGTCTCACTCCTGTATACAGGAGTCACTGTATTAAAAAGTTAATTAAAATTTGAACATTAGAGACGGTTGGCTGGCTCAGGAATTCTGGGAGTTGAAGTCCACAAGTCATAAAAGGGCCATATTTCCCCACCCCTTATCTAGTTGAACAGAGATGCAGTAAACAAGAATCATTCCATTCCTATTAGTGTACTTTTGAGACAACTATGACCTGGATGACTGAGAATCTCGAGTCATTCCTATTGTAGCCACCGTTTTCAAAACAACTATGCCCGTTTTTCCTATTTTCCTCCTTTTTTTGTGCGTTCATGTCCTGGTGACTGCCAGGAAAAGTCCCAGCAAATTTTCTTGGCAAGGTTTCCAAAAGTGGTTTGCCATTGCATTCTTTCTAGTATTTCTAGGGTGACTGACCCAAAACCAAAGAGCTGGTATTATGCTTAAGGCAGAACTAGAACTCAAAGTCTCCTGGCTTTATCCTGGTGCACCAAACTGCCTTTCTTTCCCCCTTTTTTTTTGCTTTACTTGAAATATTTCACTACTTTGGAGATTTTCTTTCTTCATTAATGAATCAGCCAAAGTATGCCACTCTGCAGTCATTAAAATCTTTCATGATCTAAATAGGGAACTGGATGTTCTTAGTTTTTGTTTTAATCCTATGAAGTATCCCCACGGTATATCTATGGGGTTTAGAAGAGATATCATCATCAATCATGAGCTTAATTACATTCCCCTGCTTCCTAACATAAGCATATCTTGGCAACAAAAACTTGCTTTTTTGCAGCTTCAGGACAAGATAGAAAGTACTATAAACACAAATAACTTCAGGATCTTGTGACATGATCTTGCAATGCAGGCCAAGGTTCCTGATCTAGTGACAGATCCTTGATGCTCTCTGATCTTGTTTGGGTTTTGTTTTGTTTTGTTTTTTTCCTTTTTTTCTGACGCTTCATTACGCAAACAAGGTAATCTAGGACCAGCACTGATGATGTTACCTAGTTTGGTGTTGAAATGTCTGCAAGAAAACAGCCAAGCTCAGAGAGCACCAAGGACCCCTCATGTCAACCCTGAGCTACAGATAGTCTCCTTTATTGGTAGCAATAGCAATAGCACTCAGATGTATATGCTGCTTTACAGTGCTTTACAGTGCTTTACAGCCCTCTCTAAGCGGTTTATAGTCAGCTTATTGCCCCCAACAATCTGGATCCTTGTTTTACCGACCTCAGAAGGATGGAAGGCTGAATCAACCTTGAGCCCATCAGGATCGAACTCCTGGCTGTGGGCAGAGTTAGCCTGCAATACTGCATTCTGCATTCTAACCAATTCGCCATCACGGCTCATTGTATCTGATCTATTGTTTTTTTTCTTCTCTTCAAGGGTCATTCACGTGGCTGTTTTGTTACACACACACACCCCCAATGCCCACCTCCTCCAAATTTGGGTAGGGAAAAAAGAAGTGAAGAGAACTCAGAACAACTGCATTCTTGATGTAACCTGTCGATGGATAAGAAAAGCCGCTGGAAAGAAGACGGCAAAACAGGAAGGGAATACTTACTCTCTGTCAATGACAAGGCATTCCACGTCATTTTCATCCGCAATTATATTAGCAGACCTGACATCATCACTGTAAACAGAAATATATCCGTTGATTTTCAGTAGGGAAGAAGAGTAAGTCACAGATCAGATGGCAACTTAGATTTACCCTATAATCCTGGACAGCTAGTCCTAGACTTAAAAAAAAAAAAATTGAGCCCAAAATTTCCATTGCTAAGCAAGACAGTTGTTAAGTGAGTTTTGCTCCATTTTACGACCGTTCTTGCTACAGTTGTTAAGTGAATCATTGTAGTTGTTAAGTTAGTCATGTGCTTGTTAAGTGAATCTGGCTTCCTCGTTGATTTGGCTTGTCAGAAGGTCGCAAAAGGGGGGAATCACATAAACCCCGGGACACTGCTACCATCATGTTGCACGCTTGCCAAGTGTCCAAATTTTGATCACATGATTACGAGGATACTGCTACGGTCATTAGTGTGAAAAACGGTCAGAAATTACATTTTTCATTCACTGTTGAAGCTTCAGTCACAAAACTGTTATAAGGCGAAGACTCTCTGATTACACTTATTAGCAGTCTGTTTCCCTTGAGCACAAAATTTACTTCTAAAACTATGACTAGAGGGGAATCACATTAATTTATTATAAGCAACTAGATACTCAAATGCCTGTGCGTAACCTTGATTTTCTATTGCAGCTTTAAAAATCTGCTCTTATCTTTGCAAATCTCTTTCACCATGATTTTACAGAACAAAAATGAAGCACGCAAGCTAATTTGTTACCTAAGTAGGCATTATCTATTTGTCCAAATGCCACTTCAGAGTTTAAATCCTCCCATTATTACTATCCCTGCTGTTTCCTCTGCTCAAAAGGACTGTTGACACCTAACAACCAATTCATCATCTCTGCAGGTTCTCTACATCTGTGCTGCTAAATGTTCCTGATAGGGATAATTTTAACACAAGCTCGTGAGGCTTTTTTTTATTTCACTTCATTGTTGATTCTTCCTCTAAAGCAGTGCTTCTCAAAAAAAAAAAAAGAAATATAAAAAAAAATTGACCCAGCATCAACCTGTATGCATTCGTGCAGCAGTGAAATGTATTTCACGAGATTATTTTTCTTTTTGTTGGTTTAGAGCAATGTTTCTCAAACTTTTTAATTTTTTTTTTTAAAGAGCCAGTGATTAGGTTGCTGGGCTAGAAGACGACGCCGGGCGTGCCTGGAGAGATGGGTCTGCGTGCCACTTCCAGCATGCGTGGCATAGGCTCACCATCACGGTTCTAGTCCTGCCTTAGGCATGAAATTCAGCTGGGTGACTTTGAGGTAATCACCAGGAGACTGTGAGTTCTAGTCCCACCTTAGGCCTGAAAGCCAGCTGGGTGACTTTGGGCCAATCACTGGGCGACGGTGAGTTCTAGTCCTGCCTTAGGCATGAAAGTCAGCTGGATGACTTTGAGACAATCACCATGAATTCTAGTCCCGTCTTAGATATGAAAATCAGCTGAATGACTCTGTGCCAATCATCGGGAGACAGTGGGTTCTAGATCCATCTTAGACAAGAAAGCCACGGGGATGCATATGGGGCAGTCAGTATCTCTTAGCCAACTCATCACACCAGGTTGTTGTTGTTGTGGAGAAAATAGGAGGAGGAAGGAATATTATGTATGTTTGCTGCCTTGAGTTACTTATACACTTAAATGAAAAAAGGTAAGATGAAAATCAAATAAGTAAATCAACAAAAAAATTCATAAATTCATTTCACTGCTGCATGTAGGCACATTAAACTATAGCTGGTTAATAGGTCCAGAATTGGCTTGTGCCCATGTATCAGAGCACCTGCTTGGAAAAATCCATCAACTGCAATGAGCAGATGCAGAAAATTCAGCATACAGTAACCAAAATAGACAATTTGGATGGAAGAGACCATGGGGGGAAAATGGTACTAGTTAATTCCGGGGTATCCAACCTTGGCAACTTTAAGACTTGTGGACTTCAATTTCCAGAATGCCCCAGCCAGCTGGCTGGAGCATTCTGGGAATTGAAGTCCACAATGTTGGCTGGAGCATTCTGGGAGTTGAAGTCCACACATTTCAAGTGCCCAAGGTTGAGAAACACTGAGTTATTTTTTTTTTCCTTTTTAAAGAAATTAACCCAGGGTGTTTCTCAACCTTGGCGCTTATGTCCTTATCTTGTCTTTCCATCCCTGTTCCATTTTGAGCTCTTCCAATTTTTAAATAACAATGGAAGTGAATGTGAATGTTTCCAAGTGAGAAATAAATTTTAAACAAACCTGATCAAAGCTTTTTCTCCAAAATAATCTCCTTTCTGCAGCGTTTTAATCAACTGAGGCTGGGTCTGCCCTTCCGGGGTCTGGGTAACCTTAACCTAGGAAATGAAGAGCCGTTAATTACTTGTCAAAAATAAATACAATATGCTTAAGAGGCGTACTTCGTCCTTAACATTCATCATAATGACCCATTAAGATAAATGACCTTCATCGAAACAATCCATCTAGGAAACCAGTTTGTTCTAGTAGTAAAAGCACCAGGTTAGAAAGCAAGAGACCATGAGTTCAAAAGTCCTACCTTAGCCATGAAAACCAGCTGGTTGACTTTGGGCCTGTCACTCTCCATCAGCCCAACCCACCTCGCAGGGTTGTTGTGAGGAAAATAGGAGGCAAAAAGGGAGATATGTTTGCCACCTTGAGTTATTTGTAAAAATGATAAAGGAGAGAAATAAATAAGTAAAATGAAAAAAAAATGAAAAAAACTAAGGGACAGAGCCAGAAAATTGTGTATTTTTATCATGGCGAGTTCCAACGGGATTTTACAACTCAAGGCTGGACTTTGGAAAACAGAGGCAAGGATCTGAATCACAGACTTTTAAACATCGGCTACAATTGAACATAATCCCATGTGGTTGTCTCCCTCTTAGTGACAGGCTGTGATCCATTCTCTTAAAGTCTCTTTCTGGGACATTTTTGGCACCGGAATCAGAGCGTGCCAAAGCTAATATCAAAGAAAGAATGAAGGATAACAATTGGAGGTGACATGGGTTCCAAGCTAGTATAATTTGAAATGAATCAATTGTTCTCTGAAGCTCACAGATTATTGAGTTAGTATCAGTTCCAATTATAGAAAACCTCCGTGATGGCCAGGTTTTTGGAAAAACACTGTAAGAGGTTTTGTCCTTGTAGCTCTCTAGATTGAACCAACAGAACAGGTCCTCCTAAGCTGTTTTGTTTCGTAATGATATTTGGCACTTTCACATTGCTCTGCTTCTAAAGTCACCCTAATGTTATCAAGAGGTGTCACAAAGCATTACAGATTTACAGACTAACAGAGTTGGAAGGGACCTTGTAGGTCATCTAGTCCAACCCAACCCCCCCGCCCAAGCAGGAAACCCTACACCATTTCTGATCTGCCCAGTAGATAGCATTTAGACTTATATACTGCTTCACCGTGCTTTACAGCACTCTCTAAGCCGTTTACAGGGAATATTTTCCTTCAACAATCTGGGTCTTCATTTTACAGACCTTGGAAGCAACAGCCAACGACTTAATAGCCAGCCATCAAAACCCCAATCAACAACTAAAAAGCCACACGCAACCAGGCACCACAATGCACACATTCTGGTCAGAGAGAGAGAGAGAAGTTCCCTAAAGAGTCTAAAAACTCAGAAGAGTGAAACTTCAGGTCTTGGTGACCAAGCCAGATTGGATCCTACAACATTATCTTGGGACATGTATATTTGCCTTCATTCACTAGGATATCAGCTACCTTGATTTCATTTAAATAGAATAAAAAAACCTCCTGATGGTAATGTTTGTACAATAATGAAATGGTTTATTACGTAGGTTATAGGTTCTCTACCCTTGAAGGCATTTAAAAAGGTAAACAGCCACTTTTGATAGATTGTGTGACTGGGTTTCCTGAACATCACGGGTGGGTAGACGAGATCCTTAAGATTCCTTTTAACTCTATAATTCTACGACAAATGAAGTTCAAAAAGCTCATTGGTACTTCTAAATGTGATTATAGGAGAAATGTATTCAATACATTAGGGAGTCATCCTATTATTTATTAAAATATGCAAATGAGTTTAAAGACCTATTTATCTTTATGCATAGGGTCCTACCCCAGCAATACTATTGATGTTTATACATAAAAATTAGTAGTAGTTGTGGCATGTTTCTGGCTTTTAAGCAAATCTGATTTCAACTCTCATTCCCCTATGTTAAAATATCTTACAAACACTAGTGCTCTCAGATATAGCTTGCAACAATCCAGATGATCATTAAAGGGCAGCAAAGAGACTTTTCAATAACTTTTTCTCGCCATCAACTCTGGATTTTGGCAGCCCACATATGGTAGCAAATATATAACTTATCGTCTTGGCTTCCAGATTCCACAAATATTGTTTAGCAGAAGCCAAGAAGAACAGATCCCTGTAAGCAGCCAGCATAAGTGTTTATTTCTAGAGCTTGCCAACTGGTTACCATCTGTTTCTTTTCGTGCATGATCTGCTTGTTCTCCAATAGTTAATGCATAAATGTATTTTCATTAAGTCTCTCCCCCCCACACACACACACGCCACATAAGAAAAAGGAATTATTTCTTTCTGAGGGTTTCTTTTTTTCCCAAGTGCTGCTTTTGAAGGCTTGGGCTGAAATCCAAAGAACTATTTCAGTCATGTTTAAAGTCAGGGAATATCCAATTGAATTTTGACCATCTTTTTAAAGAGCAAGCCTACCCACCTCCACCCTATTTCTACTGCTTTATCAAGTTTATAAACTTCTTTATAAAGATGCTATTGTTTTCTTAGGTGCTTCATGATTTGTATTATATCACATTTGCTTTTAGCCATCTAGCACGTGTTTATCTAAATAGATAAAATATCTTAAATGATTTCATCTTTCATATGTTGTCCACCAGTGGCTTTCCTTGCAGAACACGTGTCATCTGCTCTGGAGCTACCCTACATTTCTTTGGGTTGATCAGGCATGTTTTGGAGCTAATCTCAGTTTAGGTAGGATGATTTGAATAGTTTCCATTTTTCCAGGAAAGCCCTGATGGGTGTGAACCACGGACAAATAGCAACAGCAGTGGACAAGGAATATTTCAAGCAACTTTTCCATCTTGAGTTCATATTGAAAAATCCGAGAATCGACCTTCAAGGAATTTATAAAGCCAATAAAAAAGAACAGAATACAGGATAACAGAATTGGAAGGGAGCTTGGAGATCTTCTAGTCCAACCTCCTGCTCAAGAGGGAGACTCTTATACTATTCCGGACAAATGGCTTCTTCTAAAAAACCTCTAGTGATGAAGCAAGATTGAACTATGGTGTTCTCTAGGATTGTTTGCTTGAAGATGATTAATTATCCTACTAGGAAAAATTCTCATTGCTCGGGGTAGATTATGGGCCACATATGCAAGCAAACAACCAAGCTCAGAGAGCTCCAAGGACGCCATAATTTATAAAGCACACAGTTGATGGTTATAATTGATGGCCCTTGCCAGCCCAAGGGCGAATTCTATAACCATTGTAAAAGAGATTTATTCCATTCTCTATAACAGTGTTTCTCAACTGGCAACTTCAAAGGATGTTGGGCCCTGGAATGTCCCTGAGCTGAGGTCACAATGAAAAGCTCTTGTTCAAGCCTTCTTGTCTTCAAACATGGGTGATGACCAGGAAAAAAAAAGGTCTTTTCCATGGTTGCCCTCCATCACTGAATTTCCCTTCTGTAACGGTCCACTTGATGCTTAATTTAAGCCGGGCTGTGCAAACATTGAAGCAGTTCTTCATTTTGATGATGCTTTGAATGAAGCATCCCTTTGAAGATGCTCCATGAAGCCACACAGACATCACTTCCCTTTTCAGAATAAACCAAATGGTGCATCTCTTGTGTTTTCCAACAATTCCAGTCCTCTCCTAGAACCATATAATCTCCTTGCCATGAGGAGGACATTATAATTATCATGAAGCTGGAAGAGCCATTTACGCTGGTAAGTCTTGCATTAAAGCAGCCTTTAGCCCGATTGCACTATCTGAGTTATCATAACTGTGCGTTACTATTTTCCTAAGCCAGGAACTTCACTTGTAGCCTATTGTTGAAGTATAACTCTTAGCCAGCCAAGAATTGCCAAGAATTACACTTCAGTGAAAGCCAGGAGTTATCCTGCTCCTTCCCTTATATCTTGATCCAATCTATGTGCATACCAGTACAATACTTCGTTATTATTTTCTCTACCATGCACTCTTTTGTGAGATATAAATGATTGTGTAAGGGCACAGGAAGTCAGAATTAAACAGTGTTGTATAATCATTGTTAATTACCCTGTTAATAGCAACCAGATTGACAATAGCCCAGTGATAGAAATCAAACATACTCCCCCATCACTTGACATATGCTTATATTATATTTCTATGGAAAAATCTACACATTTAATAAGATGTGTTAAAGGATATTCATAACCAAAAGATTTTTAATGATAATGTATCATTTTAGAAAAGAAAGTTGATCTTTATTAGTAAATATAATAAGGAAAAGGATCCTCAGGTATATAAAATGTCCTAGTCAAATATTTAATCTAATAATGTTATATATTTTTATGTTTATTAATTATTTCTTTTTTTACTTGCTTTATTGCTTTTTTAAAAGCAAAAAAAGTCTTTATATATTTTAATGTCTCCACTGGATTTGTTGGTTATCTTTCATTTTATTGCTTGACTAGTTTAATTGCCTTGTTTTATATAATATCAGGTTAATTCTGTATCAAACATTCATCATTTGCTTTTTACCTCCTGCATTCTGTTATACCTGCTTTTGGTGCTTTATTTTACATTGATTATTTAACACTATTGTGTAACTTTATATAACACCTAAGGAATCTCAGAAAGAAAGAGAGAGAAGGGGGAGGGAGGAAGGAAGGAAGGAAGGAAGGAAGGAAGGAAGGGAGGGAGGAAGGAAGGAAAGAGAGAG
>JANHFL010006054.1:5240-17983 GCA_032468155.1 Oxyrhabdium leporinum
CCGTTGCCCTTGTTGTTTCCGGAAGTGGAGGCTTCGCGCCCATTTCTCCAGAAGCTCCGACTGTTCCTTTTTAGGGACCGCCCCAAGGGGTCCTCCTGCCAATCGGCGCCCGCCTTTCTTTAGCCAGAGGGCGCCTGCGCGGCGCCGAGGGTTGCTATGGTCCCGCAGGGAGGAGGTGGGGGGGGAGGAAGACCCTCAGACGTCTGGGGAGGGTCTTACATGGTCCCGACATTTGGAAACCCATATAGAAATTGTGTTTGTCAGCTTGACCAAGTCCTGTATCCACAACTCAAACGTACACGGGTATATAAACCTCTGAACCATTTTACTATTCTTTCCATAATTAGCCAGTAAATAGTAACCAGAGTTATCATTGGTTCAGTTTTACTAGTGCTTCAGTAAAAGGACCATTTTACCATTTCTTTTATTTTGATGGTTTGTTTAGTGATTGTGCTATTCTACACTACACTACACTATCGTTTAATTTGAATTGCACTACAAATTATTCAAAAATGGTTTTGCCTGATCATGTTTTCTTACAAATGGGTCCGTGTCTTGGAAATTGTGCAAGGGATAGGACTGTATTCAGTATACATTCTTACGTCATCATCGCAAATTTAATTCAGTCCCATCAATTTCAGACCGCCATTTGCCCGAAATGGTCTCCTGCTTCAGCAGGGGGGGGGTTGGACTAGAAGACCTCCGAGGTCCCTTCCAATTCTGCTATTGGCCAATTTGGGTGAGCAGGAGTACTAATCCTTTCAACGCATGCAAAGCTTCTCCTGCTAATCTCTCTCCTACCAGATGGTCAGAAATAAAACCCAGTCTTGTGAAACGCAAGGATTTTAATGCAAAAGAGACAAATTCAACTCTGAATCGAGTAAAAAAAATAAAAACTTGTTCGAAGCAGCTGCTATTCCAATTGTCGGAGCCCGCTGTTTACTTGCTCACACGCTAGTCTACACAGAGTTTCCACCAACACCGACGTCTTAGAAGCATAGCTATATTGGCTTTCTTTCCACAAAACGAGAAATAACCCAAATAGCTTCTTTCAAGGACCCCCTCAAGTCAACGTAGCAACTGCCAATCACTTCCCGCTTCTCCTTTCCTTGAAGGTCACCCCCATTCCCGAGTTGATGTATCCTGGGAGTTGGGAGAAGCAGCTCAGGGAGAATGAAGCCTGCAGGAAGGGGGGGGAGCTGCAGGAAGAATCCTATGCGTGCGTTGCAGAATTGTGTCTCGGCTGCGCTCGCGCAAAGCACTCGGTTCCAACCTCTGGTTAACAAAACACAAAAAAAGCAACGAGCTCCAACAAAACGTACCTTTAATCATGGCTCAACGCCAGATCTAGCATGTGGGGACAGTCCCGCTGTCACAAAGAAGAGCAAAAAGGGTGTTTTGTTTGCCAGACGGTGCGATGCCCACAATGCAGTTGCCCAACTAGGACTGGTGCCAATTGCCGCACGTTTCCATCCACCAGAGTTCTCAGTGTTGACCATGCCGGCTGGGAAATGCTGGAAGCCACAATCCTTGCCTCTCTGGTTACGCCAGGTTGGGGAAGGCTGCTCGAGAAGGAAGGCAATTTCCCCGCATCCTAAGACGGGAGACGCTGCTCATAATTGTCAAAATACCCAGTAGCGAGGACGCCAGAGGTAGAATTTTGCCACCCAAAAAAACACTCGATCCCTCCCTTGGTTTTGGGGGGTTTCATCTCCGGGCCAAACACAGGAGCAAGAGTCCCGAGGGCAATCGTCAGGGACCCCAGAAACACACACTGGCGTTTAGGACTAAAGAGAATAATGGAGCTGCCATCACAGATGGACTCCCCTTTTCTGGAGACGCCGGCTTCTCCGGATCCCGCCTGGGCTGCCGTGGTCTGAGTCGACATCCGTTCCAGGCTCCTGAAAAGACGACAAGGTTCACAGATGCAACACAAGACCAACTGTAACACAAGACCAACTGTACGACGCGGGCAGATTCCCGGGTCTGGCACATTGCTTGCATGCTTTGCTCCGCAAACACATGCATCCTCGGCGTGGTTTCAAACTCCCCCCCCCCCCCAATTCCTGGTGAGCGAATTCAACTCTCAGGATTCCCACCGTTGGCAGAGCCAAGACTGAGAATTTTACTGTCGGGTATTCCTTTTCTTGAGTCACCAAGGAAACCCAGGAGGTCTCAAGATCTCTATTTGGACATCTCCATTCTAAGCTTTCTATATCCAGAGCTTGCTTTGGCTTCCACTAACCTATCGGGCTGGGTCTACAGGTTGGGGGGGCCTCTGGAAGGCCACTCTGCTCGGGCTAAGCATACAACCCAGGCCCCAATGAATGCTGTGGGCTTCCTTCCTTCCTGTGGGCTTCCTATAAAGGCAGGTTACTCACAGGAACACCTGTCCACCATTGGCTTTTGCTCGCTCCAGCATGAATGAGGGGTTGGGCACACTCTGGGATCCCCCTTTTAACTAAGCGGCATCATTTTGGGAGGCCCAGCAGTCCGTCCGTCCTCCGTCACAGCACCTGCCCCTGTGGAATAGCAACCCGCCAAGATTCAAGGGGCTTCAGCCCCCTCAGCTTTGCCGAAGGTTGATGGTCAGGCAATTTCGGCTGGGATGGCAAATCGACCCTTTGTTGATTGTTTCGCAGTTCTTTTTACTAATTACAAACCCACTTTTTAAGTCCTCAGAGTTGTGCTATGCTGCTTGTAGCTGTTGGTTGGTATTAATTCGGTGGTTTTCTTCGTTGAGGTTTCACTCCTTGTTTCACACCCAGAGTCAATTTATAGGTGCGGCCATAAATAGCCGTAGCCCTTAGACTTATATACCGCTTCACGGTGCTTTCCAGCCTTCTCTAAGCGGTTTAGAGAGTCAGCCTCTTGCCCCCCAACAATCTGGGTCCTCCTTTGACCCACCTCGGAAGGAAGGATGAGTCAGACTATGTGAACCCACATCTTGCTCTGAATAAATTAATACCCTAATTATTATTCTCATATATTTGCTATCCTAGTCATGTTTGACTTAAAACACACATCCTACCCTAATGAGACTATTAACCAGACAGTAATTTCCTCACCTTCATTATCACTCTTATATTTACTGAGGAATGTGGGTTTTGGGGCTTTCTGTTAATCCTGTCAGAAGCCAGGGCTCGCTAAATGATTTACTTTCTTAATTAAGCAACTGTATTTGCTATCCGGTTTTCCTGCTCTCGCTCACGTACAATCTGTCATATTTTTACTATAAATAAAAGTGTCCCAGAACAAGGAGGAGAAGCGAAGCTAGAGAGACAAGCTTGCACTGGTGCTGGTGAGTGAACATCAATCTCTTGCATCGTGATTCCTACAAACCTTGAGCTGGTGAGAATCGAGCTGCCAAGCCTCTGGCAGTCAGCAGAAGTAGCCTGCAGTACTGCACTCTAACCACTGCGCCACCATGGCTCTTAAATTGTGTATTTGTGGTAAGATACCACAGGTCTACTTAGAGAAAACCACCAAAGTCTCTCTCTTTAAGGATTCCCACCAGCAAGATTACCTCCAGTTCCTCGCTGGCCCCCATGGTCTCAGCAGGGCCATCTCTGGTTGCTCCTCGGGGCTCTCTCTCAGCCTCCTCCTCCTCTTCTCCTTCCTCCTCCTCTTCTCCTTCCTCCTCCTCCTCCTCCTCTTCCAAAGATGAGCTGGAATCTTCTCCCTGGCTGCTCTCCCACCACCTGCCCCCCGAGAGGGTCGTGGCCACCCTGGGAGGGGGCAGCGCGGCCAGAGCAGCTGGGAAGCTAAAGGCTGCCAAGAACCGTTCTCTCAGGAGCAGATAGGCAGGATTGTCCTGGAGCTTCCGGCGCACCGCCTGCCTCAAGGCCTCCAGGTCCAGCTGGCTGGGCTCTTCCCGCCGCCCTTCGGGGCCCAGAAGAGAGGCAGCGCTCTGCTCCAGGGACGGTTTGTTCACCAGCAGTGCCGAGAGGGTTTTCAAGCTGCAGAGAAACGGGGGCAGGTAAGGCAGGCCCTTCCCCGGCGAGGGAGGCCTGACCTCTCGGCTTTCCTTGGCCCATGCCTTCACGGCCGGCTCTGCTTCCAGGGAAAGGAGACGAGAAAGGGGGGAGGCCGTGCCCTTCTGGGCTGGACACGGCACGGGGCGAGCCTGCAGCGCTGGGCTGGAGGGGGCATCCAGCGCGGCTGGGCCTTGATTCGGGTGAGGCGGGGGCAAAGCCTCTGGATTGGGACCGCTGGCTGCAGTCCCTCCAAAGACAGGGCAAGGCAAGGAAGGCGCCCCGGCACCAGCAGGGGATGGAGGGCGCCCCGGTTCCGTGGAGTTCCCAAGAAGCGGCGGAGGAGGAGGGGGAATATCCGTCAGCCGAGCCCCTGCGCCGCTCTGTGGGCAGCCAGAAAGACATCCCGCTCGCACTGGGGGTCCCTCTACCACCGGATCCCCCATAGTTGGGGTGAGGATCTCGACGGAAGTCTCTGCAGGCTGGCTGGGATTTGGTAGAGTGCCGCTAGCCAGCGGCTTTCCTTGACTGGGGATGCTCAGCAGGGTGACCGGGAGAAGGCCTTGAGGGGTCAGCACCCAGCTGATGGGCAGGGTGGGTTGAGCAACTGCGCTGGGCTGTGACTGGGCAGCTACCAATGTAGTGGGGAGGGGAGGTAAAGCACCAGAGGCCAAAGAGGGGCAAAGGGTGTCTCCCAGGAGGGAGTTCACGATAGCAGGAGGCCCAGCAGCTGCTCCGGCCACTTCCGGATCCCCCCGAGGTACAAAGCTCTCTTGGTTGCCATCTCTGCCTTCTCGTCGAGCGTCCTTGTCCCCATTGCAGGGGAGGGTCCTCTCCCGAGAGCCGCCCTCCAGGTCTGTGGGACAGGCCGAGTCCCTTCCAGGCAAGGGCCCCAGAGGCACGAGAGCCGAAGCGGGAGGCGGCCCAGGTGACCCCTGGCTGCCCGTGGGAGCGTGGGGGCCGTTGGCCGACGGGGCGATGGGACCCCTCGTCTGCGGGACCATGAGAGGGGTAGAGAGGAGCAGCTGCGGGGCGAGGAGGATCCTCTTCTGGGCGCCCTTCCTGGCTGTCTGTTCGCGCAGCCTCTTCTCCCGCAGCAGCTCCAAGACGGTTTTTGGCTTGGGGGCCGGGCCGGGTGGCGAACGGGCCTTCCATGTGTTGGTGGGGACGGGCCCCTCTTTAGCCTTCAGAGGAATCAGCTTCTTGCCGGGCTGGCCGCTGACCGCTGGGTGGCTGGGCTGAGCTGGGCAGAAATAAAGCAGAAGCTCAAACCTGGGATCTTTGCAGCCGCTCTCCTAAAAAAACCCTGCTTCCCCTCCAGCTGCATCATTTGGAGACAGGACACAACCCCGTTAAAGCCCAAGGCTCTCCTCCCTCCGTCCTTCCATCTGGCTCTGGAATCTCAGCCAGCCACTGGACTACATTTCACCTTCAGGGATCTGATTCTCCTACTCAGGAAGACAGGTGGGAAGCATCTAGGCAGGGGCCAGAAGACCCCGGACAAGGAAAAGCCTCCCAAGAGCAGCTCGGGAGATTTGGAGCCTGAGATTTGAGCACAGGCCCCGAGCATCCCATCTTACGCCCAGACGGGTTGCGCTCCTTGGACCTTACAGGTGCTCTTGTCCCATGCGCACAGATTGGCACCTGAGCCCGGGCAAGGGCTGCAAAGAAGCCCTGGAGATGGCACCCTCCCAACCCCTAGCTCTGCAGGGAAACAGGAGAGACACACCTTTGGCATCCTGTGAAGACGAGGGCTGCAAAGGGAAAAAGAACCAGCTTCAGAGATTGGCAGGTTCGATCCAGTCTCTTCCCCCTCCCCCTCCCCCTCCTCCTCCCCCCACCCGAAATCTCTCCTGGGAAAGGAGACCCAAGTGAAGAAGAGTTGTCTCCTTGCAGGGGAGGAGTTACTGACAAGGGGTGCTTTGAATTCAAGCGAGCGGGAAGGTGAGAAAGAAGGGTGACCATCTGGGAAGGGACTCTTTCTTTCTTTCTTTCTTTCTTTCTTTTTCTTTCTTTCTTTCTTCCTTTCTTCCTTTCCTTTCCTTTCCTTTCCTTTCTGCAGGGTGTTGGTCTACACCAACCCGCAGCACCAAAATCAAGGCTTGCATTAATGCGTCAAATTGGATTTAGAGGAACAAAGCCAGGCTTTTCGCAGTTTTGGGAAGTTTTCAGCATGGGAAGCGTAGGGACCTGCAGAGGGCCGGCCCCGAGACTGAACTTAGGCGCCTTCCATGCCCTGAGAGATGGCATTGTTTAATCGAAGGGACCTGGAGTGACCACGTTCCCCATCTCGCTGGGCAGACGCCACCGTTCCTTTGCCAAGAAGAAAAGCCCCCAAGGATTAAGGCGAGGGCCTCCCCGCTTCCGCCCAAGAATCCGATGGTGAGCAGGGATTCCAGCTCTCGGTGGCTTCTCCGTTGACAGTGAAGTCGCCCTGCCCGTCCTCCTCCTCCTCCTCCTCCTCCTCCTCCTCCTCCCCCCCCCTTGGCCTTCAAGAAGAGAGGCAGAGATGAGACCTGCTTGCTGTTGCCCACAGGCGCAACGAGGGCCTTCAGCAGCTCCGGCTGCCGGGATTTCCTTTTCTGAATCACCTTCATGCAGCCGTCCACATCGATATGAAGGAGCTGAGAGAAACAAGAGGGAGGGCTGAGTCTCCGGCGAGGCGAAAGGGGATCGTGAGAAAAGCCTGTCGGTGCAGCCAAGTTTACTGTGAAATTGGAGGTGGTGACCCTTAAAGAACTCTACGCAATGAAATTTCATTTTTAATGTATGTCAGCTAGTGTACATTCAAAGCTACAATAGTTATTCTATTCCTATTCTGTTCTTCTGTTCTATTGCATTCCATTCTTCCTTGTTCTATATTTATATATATGTGTGTGTGTGTGTATAATGTCAAATAATGTAGATTCAAAGTGACCATACTTATTCTATTCTATTCCTCCTTCTCTTCTATATTATCCAATCTTTTATTTTATATTATCCAATCTTCTCTTCTCCTCTATTTTATATTAGCCAATCTTCTATTCTATTCTATTCTATTCTCCTCTCTTATTCTATTCTAATTCTATTCTATTCTCTTATTCTATTCCTTCTCTTCTCTTCTCTTCCTATTATTCCTATTCCTAATTCTATTAGCAGGCGCTGACAAAAAGGGGCTTCAGACCCTAAAGTCTGCCCAACACAGTCACAACTCGTGATGGCCACCAAACAGGTCAGTCGAAAACTGCCGTCTTTAAGCAAACCAATGGATCGCAACGGATCCAATTTTTGGCCAAAACCTGGAAGTAAACGCCTGGTTTTGGCAAAAGCCATCATTGCACGAGGCCACAGGATGCTGCAAGCAAACCTGAAATGCGGCTTGCTTGCCGAGTGCCTGAAGTGAGGTCCCGCGCCCGGAGCGAGGGGTGGGAGGCAACCGCCAGAGCTTTGAATCTGGGGTGTAAAGACCCCGCCAGGTTGGTCCACTGGAACTTCAAATGATGGCTAAGCGGCAAACTATAAGTCAAGGACCATCTGTAGTTCGATCGTGGTTTTCTGCGGCATTTGGGAAGGGAGAATCTGGACTGAAAAACCGACGTGCCGAATGCCCCAGATAAGCCAAAATCAGGGTGGAAACTCAGGCCTAGCTGTGGGAACGTACGAATTCCTACGCTGGCTGATCCCAGGGAATCTGGATGGAGCTCCTCTGGAGACCTTGGACTTCCTGCCCCTCCTGGACTGAAGCAACCTGTTCCCCACATCTCCCCAAGGATGCCTGACTGGGGGGCCACTGGGCTGCAGCCCAGGAGAGGCGCGTGGGCTGGCGAGCTTCACCAGATCGGTGCCACCCACCTGAATCAGGAAGGTGAACAGAGGTGTGCTGGTGAGGGGGGCCGTCTGCAGCTGCCTGAAGATCACGTCCGCTGGAAGGAGAAAGAGAAAGAGAAAGAGAAAGAGAAAGAGAAAGAGAAAGAGAAAGAGAGTCTCAAACCCGCTGTGTACTTTTTCCTCACCGTGCTTTGGAGGTGCTTCGGATAACAGGGGGTTGACCCCCTTTTCTTTGTGGCACCCCCTCAAATATTGGAAGTCACCTATCGTGACACCCCAGATCCTTCTTTTCGTTGAATTAAGAGACGTCATTCCTACTTCTGCCCTCCCCGGCTGCAAATGGATGGTGAAAGGAACATCTGAACACCTCATCAAGTCTTATACACCTTAAAGTTGTCAAGGCCGAGAATCACTGCTGCAGAATAAGGAGTTAAGAGAGACGCCGCCTTTACGGCTCACTCTGGCCTCTCTTTCAGTCTGCTCTTCCCCCCCCCCACATTTATGTTTTGCATTATGAGAAAACAATCTTCAGATTGGTTCCCTCTGAACGGATGTTCCTAGGTTTTTTCCAACTTTCGACAGGCATTTGCTTTCCCATAATCCACTGAGCCGCGGTGGCGCAGTGGTCAGAGTGCAGTACTGCAGGCTACTTCTGCCGACTGCCAGCTGACTGCAATTTGGCAATTCGAATCTCAGCAGGCTCAAGGTTGACTCAGCCTTCCGTCCTTCCAAGGTGGGTCAAAGGAGGACCCAGATTGTTGAGGGGCAAGAGGCTGACTCTGTAAACCATTTAGAGAGGGCTGGAAAGCACTGTGAAGCGCTATATAAGTCTAAGGGCTACTGCTATTGTTCCTTCCTTCCTTCCTTCCTTCCTTCCTTCCTTCCTTCCTTCTGCCTCCCTCCCTCAACTCTGCCCACTGTCAGCAGTTCGATCCTGACTGGCTCAAGGTTGGCTCAGCCTTCCGTCCTTCCTTCCGAGGTGGGTCAAATGAGGACTCAGATTGTTGGGGGGCAAGAGGCTGGCACTGTAAACCACTTAGAGAGGACTGTACAGCATCGTGAAGCGGGATATAAGTCTAAGGGCTATGGCTATCCTGCCCTCCCAAGTGGCCTCTGCTTAACACGGTTTCAAGAGTGGAACCGAAGATTCTCAAGAGCCGTCCTGCAGGGATATTCTCACGGGGATTTCTGCGCCGAGGAGGGCACTGGACTTGATGGCCCTCTCTAAACCAGTTTTCTTCAAGCGAGACAGGCTGCTGCTTGGATTGCAGGTACCTTTGGACTTGCGGGAAGCCGCCTCCTTCATCCGGAGGGCCCACTCCTGCACCATGTTCCCAGCCCAGGGCGTGACGGCCACCATCAATCTCCGGTAGAGGGTCGTCTTTCCCATCCCGTCCTTCTGCCGGCCGGCTCCATTCGTCACACTGGCCGACGGGGCCAACTGGGAACCTCTGGGGCCAACAGAGGAGTTGGAGGCAAAGCGTTTCTTTCTTCTGATTTCCCGCTTGGAAGGGACAAAGAATAAGACCTGTTTCTGCACAGGGGATTCACACAGGGTTCATCTGCTGAAGGGCTGGCCTCATGAGGACCTAATTCCAGGGACCTTGAGGTCCCAGGTCCATTCCAGGTCACGGTTGTCCCAAAGATGCTTTTTGTTAAGAGACAACTGGACTTTCTGGTTTTTTTCCTTGAAGACGTTTCACTTCTCATCCCAGAAGCTTCTTCAGATCTGACCCGGATGGTGGGGGAATGGAAGGATTTATATTCCTTGCAGACAGCTGGTCATTTGCATCCTTTTAGAGAGTCCTTGAAGCACTGGGACAACCAGGACCTGGATGACTGAGAATCTCTACAGACTTTTAGCTATACAATTTGGAACGAACACCCTTGGAATGGTGTGGGAGGAGGAATGGATTTCCAGAGGAAAAATTGCTGACTGCAGGAACCAGAAGCACCACTCAGGTGACCCCGAGGACAAAAGTAAACCTCCAGGTGGCCTCAATTACTCTCTAAAAGGATGCAAATGACCAGCTGTCTGCAAGGAATATAAATCCTTCCATTCCTCACCATCCAGTCAGGGCTGAAGAAGCTTCTTTGGATGAGAAGCGAAATGTCTTGAAGAAAAAAAACTCAGAATATCCAGTTGCCTCTTCAAAAAGAAGCACCTTTGGGACAACCAGGACCTGGATGACTGAGAAGCTCCATAGACATGATTTTAAGAAGTTTTTGCAGCAGCAATTGCTAAGCAAATGCTGTGGTTCTTAAGTCAACCAACAGTCAAGCAGTCGGAAAAGTGGTCACGTGACCATGGGACACGGCAAATGGGACATGACAAATGTGGCTGTGTGATTGCGTGCCCAAAGTTCAGTCAGGTGACTGCACTTTGAGGCTCAACTGTTATAACTTCAGACCCAGGGCATAAGCCCAATCCGTTGCAACAGTCGGTAAGCTACTGGTCGCAAGCAGTGGTGGGTTTCACAATCGGTGATCAGCATTGCAGCTGATCGATCTTCGGAGATACTGGTTCGCCTGAACCGGTCTGAACCGGCTGAATCCCACCCCTGGTTGCAAGTCAAGAACTACCTATACTTCTGCGCAATAAATAGAAGCAACAGGCAGGCTTGAAATTTCCCAGACTGGAGCTTTTGGGCACAGGGGAACCCTCCATCATCTCCCTCCTTGAAAAGTGGGGTGCTCAGAAGACGCTTACATTTTTCCTCTGCTGCTCATAGGTGTTCCTCCTCAGGACGCTTTTTACGTAAGCCAAGGAAACTCTCCACGCCTCCCTCGGCTTTCCAGAATTCTGCAGAAAAGGAGGAAGAGGAAATAGCCGAAGGAAAATTCACACTTCAATATTTAAAGAAGAATTATATTCTTAATCCAGCAGAGTTCAACTTGTTCTTAATGGAAGGCTTTATAGAAGAATTCTTTTGGAGGTTAGGCCAGAAACTCTACATTTTTTATTTCTTTCCACATGAAAGTGAAAGACAGCTAACATCACCCTCCCAAGTATTGTGTAATAGTTTTCACTGCTGCATTAAACGGTTCAGTTAGGCAGGGAGGTGCAAAGCCTGCGGTTCTTAGAATGGGAAGTTTTGGAAAATTCCACTCTTCCAGTGCACCACGGCCAACTGCTAGATTTTGCAAAAACTTCCAACTGCCTAGTAAATTTTGGAGATCTTGGGGGTGGGATTTGCACTCAGAAGTGCTGGATGGATTCCCGAAGCCTCTAGTTAGGCTTCTCTGCCCCTATTCTTCAAATACTCAGGACAGAAAGTAGAATTTAGCTATTGCAGCTGGATTGCAGAAGTTCCCAGCCTGAACTATGTCACAGGAGTTGAACTTCCCCCCAATGCTGATTAGAACTACTATTAAAATCACAAATTTGGGGAACCAAGAAACAGTTCAGTTCCTCCTCAATCCTCAATTTGTATGCTTGTTTTAAAGGCAACGGTAAAAGCTTCCCCTGTCCAGTCATATCCAACTCATTCCCGTTTCTCAGCCGAGGGACCCAGCGTTGTCCAAAGACACTTCCGTACTCATGTGGGCAGTGTGACTAACCACCAAGGCACGCAGATTGCTGCTACCTATTTATCTGCTTGAAATTGCATGCTAGGTGGGTAGGAGCTGGAGCAAGTAACGGGAGCTCACTCTTTCACACAGCACTCGGGATTCAAACCTGGGCTCTTAGTTTTCCAGCTAATAAGCCCATCCTTGCTTTAGGTTTCATTTAAAAGTGAGGACTCTGACCGGACTTTCTGCTGTTGAGAGATCGCAAACCAAGGATCAGAATATTTTTTTCAGCCCAAGCCCCAACTCGACCTTCGTAAAAGAGGAGAGGAGAGGACTACGGTTCTTTTCCCTGAATTAACTCACAATTAAGTCAGTGAGTTACGGGCCGATGATTGATTGATGATGATTCCTCCTAGTCATATTTTAAGAATTTTAGGATTTTCCCCTCTGCAAAAAACGGTAATTCGGTGGCAACGCTGGAAGGTCTCTGGGAGCCACATCCAAAATCGAGGAGGGTCACCCAAAGCTGGGATTTTAGGTACCTTACATCATGCGTGTGTGTGTGTGTGTGTGTGTCTTTTTTACCTCGTTCCCTTTCGTTTGAGCCAGTTCTGGAGTCTCTGGGATGAGGGCAGCCAGATCTTCTGTCCTCTGGCCCTCTTCCGGACCCAGCAGAGGCCCAGAGTCCAGCCTCCACTTCCGGTTGACATCAAAACCTTTGGAAAGCAGAGTGACAGCGGGAAGTTCTCCAGGGCTGGCTTCCAACAGCTCTTTCCTGGCAGGGACCCAGAGATCCAGGCTGGGGACTCTCCAGCGACCTGCCCCTTTGGGCCGATGGGCCTTGGGCCCCTCGTCCTTCTCCTCCTCCTCCTGGGCACCATCTGCATTCAAATCCAGGTCTGAATATTCACTGCTGGACTCCGAGGGGCTGGAGCTCCATCGGTGGACACGCCTGCGCCTCGGATGACGTTTGCTTCCTTGTTTCTTCCTCCTGTACCTCTTTAACACAAAGGAGAGGGCTGCAACACAGAGCAAGGCACTTGGGGAGGCAGTGTGCGTGTGTGTTACCACAACACCAGCATCACCCTTTCCTTGTCAAGCATCTTACAAGGGCAGAAAGTACAGGTCAACTTACGACCACAATTGAGCCCTGAATGTACGTTGCTAAGCGGAAGCTTTGTTAAGTGAGTTTGCCCCATTTTACGACTTTCCTCGTGACCGTTGAATCGCAGCAACTGAATCAGAGGAAGAGGAAGAGGCGTGGGAGTCAGGGTCAGCATCAGGGCAACCTGAGAGCTCCGAGGGGGAAGAGGGAATGGAACTGGCAGAGAGACAGAGAGAGAGACAGAGAGAGACAGAGAGAGACAGAGAGAGACACAGAGAGAGAGAGAGAGAGAGAGAGAGAGAGAGAGAGAGAGAGAGAGAGAGAGAGAGAGAGAGAGAGAGAGA
>JANHFL010006055.1:7470-22573 GCA_032468155.1 Oxyrhabdium leporinum
AATGTTTGGCACAGCTAAAGCTTTTTATTCTGCAAGTAATTGAATGTCTCATTCTCCAGTCAATTCACAAACCATTGTTTCTATTCCTTTTCTGATTCAGAGAAAGAGAGAATGTCTTCCACAAGGAATGTGGCCCTGGGATGGGTGGGGGAAAGACTGACATATGCACTCCTCCATTTGTTGTACCCCAAGTTCCTGAAGACCTCCAAACATTTCAACAACAATGTCTGTGGTCTCTGTGTGTCTGTCTCTCTCTCTCTCTCTCTCTCTCTCTCTCCCTCCCCCCCCCCCGTGTGTGTGTGTGTAATGTTTGGCACAGCCCAAACTATTGCTAACATACTACACTATTATCTTTGTGTGATGGAGTCTAGACTCCTGCTGTGCCCTATCACACCACCACAAACAAACAAAAATGCAAATCTGTCTTTAAAAAAAAGACCTTATATACCTTTTCATTTCAAAATGATTTTAAAATAGAGATGCTACACAAGAATCAAAACTTTTCACTTTTTTGTAAGTGGAAAGGGGAAATGGAACACTTGTGAATAAATAACATATGCTTTAAAAGGGAAGCTCTCTACTACTTGCTGCCTTTCCCAAAAGAGTTAAAACAGCATTTGCAATTCCACTGAGTGGCAGACGATCCCACTATTGCTTATCGATTTCATCTCTGTGGCTGATGTGACATACTTGTTCACACTGTACTGCAAAGTAATCAGGCAGGTCAGTGGTTATTCTAAGCTTCAACCATTCTTAATTTCTTCCTTAGCTTTCCTGAATGAAGCTTTTAGAGTTAACCGGGTTGCTTATTAGGTAAAATAAATATAGAAATAATGTCAAATTAAAGCAAAACAAAATGGTGTGGAATTAAATTCAGACTGACACTGAGCAAACAGTTCTGGGATGATATCATTAGATGCTTTTTGAAGTCGGCACGGACAGTGGCGGGTGGTTCCAATTAGTTCCAGACTGAAGGCTCTTCGCCCCAATGGGCTGCAAAAAGGCTGCACCTTTGCTGGCAAAGAAAGAGCAGCACAGCACTGCAGAGGCCCTGGAAGAATTGCAGGCGGGTTTTTGATGCAAAGAAGAAAATATTTACAAAATAAAAATGACACATGTATCTTTTTCTTGCTGCACAATGGAAATGCTAAAGAATGTGCACATCTGCTTTTCTGAAAAAACTTTTTGAAATGTGTATGAAATTTACATACTGAAGAGTAAATAAATATCAATAAGGAAATTTTTATCAGCCTTCCCACCCCGCTCTCCAAACTAGCTTTCCAAATGCCTCGGGACAGAAAAGCATCTACTGTTCCATTTGGATTGGTCCTTTATAGCTTTTTAAAATGTGTTCTCTGACTTGGTGGATGAAGCACTGAATGTTTGCTTTAAATTTAATAGCTTTGAGCTTATGTGAAAGAGGGAAGATGCAGCCAAACCAGCTTCAGAGCTTGCCAGTCCATGGGACTGGGCTTGATATTCAAAGAACAATCTAAGTAATTGAAACTGTCTCCATCCCAAATGAAAAAAAAAAAAGAGGAATAAAAACTGTTAGTTTAATTAAAAGAAGAAGTAAAAGAAGAAACATCTAAGGTGCTTACAATTATATGAATGCATTAAAAAATATGGGAACTGTAAGTCTAGGCACCTTCTTAAAGTTTGCGCTCTGCTATATAAATTTAATAAATAAATGCAGTGGGGGAAATAGGAGGAGGAGGTGTATTGATACATTTGCTGCCTTAAGTTGTACATGAAAAAAGGAGGGATAAAAATGTGTAAAAGCAAATAAATAATAAACAGGAGGCAAATCTGAATTCTTGCATGTTTGGGTATTGGACTAAGCAAGGCTTAGCCTTCATGCACCTTAATTTTAAGGTGCTGCAACTGAGGTTTAAGAAGCAAATGGAAACTAGGACCACTTTTAGATAGATTCTCAGTAGTTTTGCAGTGGAAAGATATATATAGATCTTTATCAGCTATTGCTGGGCAAGATATTTTATAAAGGCCCATAGATGGAGTAAGCAGGAATCTCAGGAGTAGTGGACAGTCTTTAATATTGTATCTGCCTCGCTATTTTTGAAGCAGAAATCTGTTAGCACTGCATATAGGAAAATGAAAACATTCAAGTCGGTGGTGGTTGTTATTTTTGTCTTTTGGGGTTTTTTTGCATTTTTCATTCTAAATTTGAAGGTGAAATTCTCGCTTTTCAGACAGTATCTGTGCATTTCATCTGGTTCCTTCTGATTCTTTCTGGGATAATACAAAATATGTTTTCTTGGCCATTTTGACAAAGTTTGGAACCAGTCTTTGCTCCATCTATCAGGCGTAATCTTTGTTTAGGGAAAAGGGTCTACCAAAGTGTCAGCCATGGTAACTCGGGATGTGGTGCAAAATTAGATTTAAATAGGAAATGAAAAAAAAATACCATTTTTGTGAGTGCAGTACACCAAATCAACAAGAACCTGCAAATCGTATGAATTGCTGGATCTACTCACAAAGATCAAACAAAAGATATGCTACTAACTATCCCCTTTATCTTGGTATATGGGCCACCTTTATTATGTTTACATTTTTGTGCTTTTAATGACATTGTCACCGTAAGGATTTTCTACATGAGATTGGAAAAAGTTGATTAGAGTGTTCATAACACCGTTTGTTCATTCTGCTTTAACCACCCAGATGCTTCTCTAGCTAAGCAGAAGAAAGACAAGTGTCAGGGTTCCTTCTCTAATATTTTATGATGCTGAAGGATGTTAACAGTGCCAGTGCTTTCTCCAGTCTTCCTATGGAATGCAGCGGTACATGATCAGCACATTGTGCCCAGTCTGGCAGACTCATTTTTTAAAACTCAGTTGGCAAGAGTAGGATTTTATTTCAAAGGCTTGGCTGTTCTTTCAAAAATAAATGTATGATGTTATTGCTTTAGTATAGAGAAAGAAAGAAAAAAAATCTACAAAAAGAAAAGAGGGGGGGGGGTAAGGGAGAGACAAAAGCAAATGCTCAATTTTTAAACAAAGCATTAAACCTTGGCTGCACAGAACAGTATTGATCAGCTTTCCATTACACAGCCAGTTCATAAGCAATCCATGATTATAAATCTGTAGTGGCACTGCTTTTTCATCATAAAAAAGTTTGTTTCTACACCTCATGTGTAAACCCACAATTCTTCATAAATTAATGCAGTCCAATTAAAAATCAGTTTTATATCTTTAATCCTTATTATTCTTTCAAAAACCATAGCACCAATGTGTATATATCTCACCAAACAAAACAATAATCAAACAAGTCATATCATATGTTTAAGTGCCCCATCATTTACACTTATATGCATCACAAAGTTGACAATCTTTTAAAAAAAATTGGGGGGTGTCCAATAATTATACAAAAAACCTTTTGTTGAATCAAACTCTTTTTATATCCATTAAACGCACTAAAAACTTACTTAATATTTTTAAGATTCTTAGCCACTGATTCGTATTCTATATTTGTTATTTTTTTAAAACCTCTGCCATGATATCAGACAGTTTATTAATAATTTCTAATCATGCAAATAATGATTTGGGAATTTGATTGCTTCGATTCCAAAGAGAACTGGAAGTCTAAATGCATTCCAATGGTACAAATGAGAATTCAGAAAATTACTCCCTACCCCCAAAATTTTCATTTCATTATGATTATCATTGGATAATCATAATTTTGACAAGGGTAATCTAAAGATTTGTCTTTCCCATAAAGTTTTCTTAATAAATTATTCATCCATGTGAAATATATACATGGTATCCCTCGTGTACTTGCTGTACATCAGTCTTGAAATAATAGTCATTTTTACATTTCATTTCTCCTTAACCATAGTGGAATTGTTAAGCATCTATTTATATCAGCATTAACCTGAAATACACAATTTGAGCTATTTAAATCTCCAACAATTTGAGGTAAGGTATTTCAAGAATTCCAGCACAAGCAAACCCCAATTTTTGCACATTTCCAAAAATACATTAGAGCCTATAACAAGCATAGTAAGTTTACTCTTGATTAATTTAGTAACCTGTCGGCAATATGAGTGCTTTTTATGTCAGTTGCTTAATATAACAGACAATTGTTCCAATATCAAATTACATTAAATAATTAATAAAAAATATCCCCAATGAATTTAGTGAGATGTTTTGATCAAAGAGGAAATAATTTAAGTCAAAAAAATATATAGTATCTTCAATATCAGATTGGGAATTTAAACTGGAAGAATATGCAGCAATGACAAAAACTAACAGTATATGTACATAACAAGAGTTTAACCAAATTTAAGCAAGAATGGCTGCCATATATATTATATATTATGCAGAAAGATAAACAGAAATATTTAGAGTTCAGTTTCTAAAGCTTATGCCAATAATGCAGTATCTGTTGCAGTACGAAGAACTGAAAAGTCAGAAATTAAATATTTATATTATTTTTAGGTTTGTTTTTTTATTTTCTATTTCTCTTTAAGATTTATAAACAATAATATAGTGGAATTTTAGCATTAAGCTGAACAATTTATACTTTTTATTATAACAAAAGTAACTCAATTACACTCTGATTGGTATCTTATGTTCTATTAAGCAATACTTATATATAACCTCAGTAAGTTTCTGTTCATTCATAGACATATTTTGGAAAACACAACTCTGAAAATAAAAAATAAAACAAGCAGAGTAATGTTGATGTACCTTTTAAAAGATGTAAATGAATATCAATCGATCCATAATACAATATAAATAGTATATCTATATATACTATATATAAAATACATAGTATATATTATATACTATAATAATTGTACTGTACTATGCTATTATATGATATATTATGTATTATATTGTATTATTGCTAAATAAAATTTTAACTGTTAAAAAAAATAAAAAATAAGAAATTTATAATTATAATTATCTTAACTGAGGTTATATATCCAATTAATAAATAAAAAAGGAAGTCTATATTTAGACTCATCAGGCTGGAAGGGACTTTGGAGGTTTTCTAGTCCAACTCCCTGGCAGAATGGCTGTCTAATCTTTTCTTGAACACTACTATCAATGGAGCACCCACAATTTCAGGAGGCAAGCGGTTTCATTGGTTAATTGTTCTCGCTGTCAGGAAGTTTCTCCATAGTTCCATGTTAAATACTGTATCTCTTTAACAAGCTTCCACCCATTGCTTCTTGTCCTACCCTCAGGAGCTTTGGAGTCAGCCCCTATCTCTCTGTGGCAGCCCCTCATGTACCAGAAGACAGCTGTCATGTCACCCCTAATTTTTCTCATCATTAGATTAGAAATACCTAGTTCTCTTAACTGTTCTTTGCACAATTTATCCTACAAATTCAGTACCATCTTAGTTGCTCTTCTCTGTACTCTTTCAAGGAATTTACCATCCTTCTGTATCACAGTGACCAGAACTGGACACATATTCCAAGTGTGGTATCAATAGTGCAGGATAAAGCGATACTATCATTTCTTGTGATCTTGATGCTATCCTGCTGGCTCACACTTAAGAAGTGGTCCACTAGGACAACTAGTTCCCTCTCACAGTTGCTACTGTTGAGCCAGGTATCACTTATTCTATACTTACACATTTGTTTTTTCCTGCCTAGGTTCAGGACCTTACTTTTCTCATCACTGAAGTGCATCTTGTTAGCTAGGACTCAATGCTCACATCTGTTAAGATCCTTCTGAATCTTGAGTCTAGCCTCCAAAGTATTAGCAATCCCCCCCCCCAAACTTGGTAATGTCTACACCTTCTATCCCTTCATCTAGATCAGTTATGAAGACATTGAAGAGCATTGGTTCCAAAACAGAGCCTTGAGATAACCCACTGCATGCTTCCCTCCATGTAGATGTAGTTCCAACAAGGACCATATACTAAGTGTGGTTGGTCAATCAACTGCAAATCCATCTGATGGTGATACTGTCTATTCCACATTGTTCTTTTCTGTCAAGAAGTAGATTGTGGTTTACTTTGTCAAGTGTCTTACTGATATCCAAGTATACTATATGCAATGTGTTTCCCTGATCCATTAATTTCATCATTTTATCAAAGAAGCAGTAAGATTTGTATGAGTCTTATCTTTCCTGATTTTGCCCTTGCAGATTCATGCCATTTGCTGGTATTCTGCTTTGATTATGGGACACTCTTTCCATTTTTTTATACTTTCCATTTTTGTTTCTCAGTTTGTCAGAGAGTTCTTTATGCAACCATGATGGTTTCATCTGGAATCTCTTATTTTTGTTTCTCCGTGGTATTGTATTTGGTTGGGTTTTTATGATATAATTTTTCAGAGACCCCCAAACATCTTAAAAGTGTTTTTCCATCCATGGAATCTTTCCTAATCTCTCTCTCTCTAATCTCTCGTTTAGTTTGCTGAAGTCAGCTCTCCTCTGACAAAGTTGTTGGTAGGCATGTTAGTTTGATCTCCCACTTGCTGCAGAGTCTGTCTCCCAGTTGGTGTCAGGGTAGTTAAAGTCTCCCATTACTACAGTGGTGTGTGTCTTGCATATCTTAGTTAACTGATTAGCAAAACTTCATATATTTCCTCTGCTTGGATGGGTGACTTGTAGTATACATTGATAGCAATGTCATTGCCTTTTCCTCTAATTTTCACGCATATGTATTTGGAAAGGTTCTCATCCTTGGCGCTATGTATTTCTGTAGAGAAATAGTGATTTCTTACATATAATGCAACTCCCCCTTCTCTTTTGTAGGGTTTTATTTTTTGAACAATTTATATCCTTCAAACAATATGTTCCAATCATGGGTTCCATTCCACCAAGTTTTGCTAATGCCATATCTACCCTCATGTACTAGGGCTTCAAGTTCACCCTGTTTATTTCTCAAACTCTGAACATTACTTTATAGGCATCTGAGTGTCAGCATTCCAACCAAACTCTCCATCTCAAATCAGCACGCAGAGACAAAGTCCATCCAAGTAAGAATTTATTAGAGAAGTCATATTGGCACATCTGGGAAAACCCGAATCTGAAATCCCGTGTTTCCCCCTGCTATATTAAACTCACACCCAGCCCCCTTTCTGATGACTCACAAGTCACACTCTCCAATCCACCTCCATTCTGAACTCCCGCCAAATCCAGTCACTCCCCTCCAAACTCCAGCGACTCGACCTTGGGCTCTGGCGAAATAATGTTGTTGTGGCTATCCTCCCTTCTCACTTCACTCTCGTTCCCACAGTTACTCAGCCTCCCTTGTGGCAGCCCCAAATCTGATTCAAGATGGATCCAGGGCTGACACTGAGCTCTTTATGACCTTGCATTTGCTTCCGCCTTCTCTTGTTTTATACCTGAGTTCCCTTTCATTCTCATGACTTGCTTCCTTTTTGTCTGATTGGTTATCATAAGGCTTACTTTGGAGTTTATGTTTACTAAATATTCATATCCTCCCGCTTCCAATTTTAGTTTAAAGCCCTTTGGACTAAGGAATAAGCCACGCCAATTGTTTTCCAAACACATTCTTCCCATATTTTTAACAGCAACATATCAAAAATAATACTGATATCTACTATTATCTGAGGTTTATCACATTTATAAAGCCAGATAGTGCAGGATGGACAATCACATGTCATACTATCTGTAATCTATGTTCAAGGTCACTGTTACATGGCATCAATATTTAACAAGGAAATCAGAAATAGTTTACACATTAGCCCAGGATAAACTTTACTTACCTTAACATACAATCATATAAGCTTCATTAGATGAAATTCAAAAATATTTATTAAGAAAGCATTAAAACTTCCAACAATTTAGTAGTCAAAATGGGATAGATTGAGTAATCAAAATTATTTTCTGAAGAGTTAATGAGATAGTTAAATAATCATCTTGATCATATGTATTTTTTGCAAGAGCTATATTATTTACAAAATTCTTCCTCTCTAAAATTTGAAACAGAATTTAAAAAGTCAAATATAAAAAATTTACCATGTGATTTTCTGAATTAGAATCATTATGTATTCAGTTTATTATTTTTAGTGAGGAATCCAGAAATTTATTAGATCTTGTCTTCAGTTACAATATCTTTTTCTTGTGCACTTTTCTATAATCTTTATCAAGCATATCCAAAGAATTATATTTCAATTTAGCGGACAAAAGTTGTATATACTCTTGGTAAAGATTGTTTTGCATATGTATGTTCCTTAAGTTTAATTTTCATATATTCTTGCTTAGACTTTTGTTCCTTTTTTCTAAGTAGCATATCTAATAATTTGATGAGAAATATATGTGTTAAAATACATATTAAGCTTGTGTCATTTTGCTTATGTTTGATAACATAAGCAAAGCAGTGTGTGCAGACAACAAATTAGCTCATAGTTAGTGCATCTACTTTTATACTATTAATACTCAATGACTAAATCTGCTGTGCTATATTCAACAGAGGTATAGTGGCCTCTTTTTTAGTAATTCATGAAACATGTCCTGAAAACATTCTGTTTTGAAAAAAAAGTAATTGTAAAGAAGTAACTGCCTCCAGAATCAGAGGCACTACAATCTCATTTCCTATTTCTGGCCAGCAAAAGCAAGAAAGCATTCTTGCCCTCATCACTGCAATATAAATTTTACAGTAGTACCAAGGTAAACAAAATGCTCAGGTAGGTGGACTATAGGCCAGGCCCAGCAGATCATTTCTTAAAACTTTCTTTTTTTAGCTCCTTTTGGATTACATTAGAGTTTGAATTTTGAATGCTTATCTAGGACTTTGGTTAGACAGGTACCTCTACCACAGATAGCAACTCTACTCCTAATCTGCATCATACAGCCCAGCAACAACAGCCAACCAATCAAACAGTCAAAAATCAGACCATGACTCAAATATATCTGAACAAACAACATTCAGACTAATTTGCATCTCATAAAGAAGTATTTAAAGACCTGTGTTTTGACAGACGAGCACATTTCAAAACGCACTGACGATGTCTCCTCCAATGGTGATGAAATGTTTGCAACCAAATTGCTTGGAGCTCAGACCAACAGCTTAAACTCTACCACTCTTTGTACTTGTTTTCTATAGTAAGGAGCCTCATCACACAAAAAGCATTTTCAGGGGCAATTCTTATGTAAATATGAATAAATTGTTAAAGTATCATTGTGGGGGGAAAATCCACCACATTGATTGTATCACTAGAAGTATAATGAATTGAAGAGAACCCCCCATTTCAAAAAATGGAAAATGCAAATGGCAAAATGGCTTAAGAATGTAAAAAGAAATAAAAATATTTAGAAGACAGTTCATTTGATAATTTCAGATAAATGTTTGGAATCTACCAGTAGGCAGAAACATGGGAGGGGGAGAGGACGGAAGAAGGGAGGGAGAGAAACCCACACCCCACAGACATTTTTGCTGAAATATTTGGAGGTCTTCAGGGGCTCGGGGTACAACAAATGGAGGAGTGCATATGTCAGTCTTTCCCTCACCCCACTAACATCCCAGGGCCATATTCCTTGTGGAAGACGTTCTCCCTTTCTCTGAATCAGCAGAGGAATGGAAACAATGGTCTGTGAATTGACTGGAGAATGAGACATTCAATTAGTTGCAGAATAAAAAGCAGCTGTTGAAATATAATAGTTGTTATTCTGAACACATGAACCTGAAAAGATACTATTTATTTTATAAGACAAACAACATTTGCCTTCTGTTTGATCTCAAAGAACATCTACCACTGGAAGTTGTCCGTTCTCATTTAGTCAATTCTCTGCTGGAGTGGGCTGTGCAGAAGCTATAAACACAAAGCAGAACATATCACTTTCTATGTTAATTTGACAGTAAACAATACTAATTTGACTTTGCAGCTGTTTATTGATAGCAAAATAATACATTTCAGTGCAGAGAACAGTAGCCAGTGGATTGGGACTGAATAGTTTATAAAACCCAAGGAGCCAGGTTAGCCACAAACTCTCAAACTGAGGAATTCAACAAGCAACACCCTGGGTTTCTGGCTTTTCTTCTGCAGAGGTGGCTATTGCTTGACATCTGTAATTTGGATTTTCTGCCTAGCTGTCTTGTTTAGGTTTTATTGTTTCAGCATAGTTCAGCTTCCAATGTTGATGACAATGGGGAATCATCCCTGAGTCAGCCTTAGACAATAAAACCATTCTATCTACTTCAGACTGAAAAGAAAATGGAGGATTGGCTTAATTTAGAAGTTATTCAAATAGTTTGAATGCTGTTTTTCTGTGGATGTGTCTTGCAGTGATTCAATAAAGTAAGAAATTAAAAAAATCCTGTGGAAGAGGTGCATCACTTCCAACCTCTGCTTATAGAGTAGATGTTGGGGCCTGTGATCTTGGATAATATATCAACCTATCCAAAAATCTTATCAGATCCATACAACCCCTCCTGCCCCCAGCCAAAGTAGGAAACATATTTTTGCCTGGTTTCAGTACTCATTTGCCTACACTATTCATCAGGCATTGTGCCATAAACCAAAAACAGCTGCATTGCATGAAAGGTGTCTATTGAGCAAATAACACCAGATCATTCAAGCATGTGAGCCAAGTTTTATGTTACAGCAGATAGCAAGTACATTTTTTCCCTCCCTTCTCCTGCTTCTCAGCCTCCAGCCAAACTAACCTCTGGGAAATTATTTCCTGGCCGTAGATAGAGCAAATATAAAACCGGAATATCCATTGCATCTGTTTGAAGACCAGCCTCTGAAATTTAATTTCTGGAAAGTCATTGAACCAGCTCGGCATATTTAGATTTCTGAATTAATTGTTGATAGAAGGCCCTGAATTGGATCTCTGAGATTGACTTCTCAATGGACATCAAGGCACTGAAGAAAGAAGAATTAACAGGGAATTGGAAACAGGATGGACAGAACAAGGGAATCGTCATAGCAGAAGCTGATGAGCAGATAGGAATATTTCTGTCACAGTTCTATGATCATAGAGTTATTTTTAATACAATTTTTAAACTTTTTCTTTTAAAAGAATATTTTGCCAGTGTCACGTGCATTGATGGTATAAGTCCATTTGAGAGTTGTTCATAATAGCAATTATCACTATTGAGGAGTAATAAATATGAATTCAGGGATTAATAAAGCAAGCCATTCTTTTTACCCTTTTGTTGCATCTTCCAAGTGATTTGAGTGCCAGCGATAAGCAAGGTGATTCCATTCCAACATGTTTAATTTTCTGTGTATATTATTAGTTATATCTTTAGGATGAAAACTAAGCAAGATAAATAATCATGCTGCAAATTTATGTATGAGCCAGCAAAGTAGATTCTGGATCTTTTTTCTATTAAGAAAATTCAGATGCTTTTAATTGAGATTTATCAAGAAATGTAACATTGTTTTATCAGATACATCTTTTCAGGAAATTGGACACTGTGGAACAAAAGAAATGAGAGACATGGATGGAAATCTTTTGCAATAAATCTATATGCAATCCCTCTATAAGACAACTAAGAATGTGGCAAACATGATCAAAAGCCATAGAAGCTGCCAGACAGTGTTTACTTTCCTCCAACCTCCCCCCTCCCCGTCCACCCCATTCTGGTGACTGAAATTCTTTAGATTTGCATTTCTTTTTATAACACTTTTGACAAATGTGTCTAGTCCAAAGGTACAGAAATGTAACAGTAATCATGGATTTCTTTGTTGTCAGTCTCTTCATGGAAGTAGTTGCCAAGTTGCTGCACTGAAGCAAAGGACAACTTGATGTTGTTCAGTGCCAGATTCTTGTAAGGGAGAAGAGAAGGGGGGGGGGGAAAGCTTGAACATTGAGAGGCTTCAAGTCACTCTCATACAAATGGGTTTGTATCCTCTTCTTTCAGCCCATATCAGTCTGAACTATATAAAGGCAATATTGATGCACCTATAGAGAAAGTGAGCTTTTCCCCCCTCAGATTTGGCAAAAAAAGCTACATTGGGAAAAATAACTATGCCTCTTTGTTTTTCTAAATATATCTTTTTTTTTCAGAATTTTGATTATAATAGTAAAATCTAATACAAACTAAATTTAAAGAAAAGAAAATAGAAAGAAAAATGTGAGAAAAAAGTAAACATATGATAAAGAGAAAAGAAATATATAAAGAATTCTAACCATCCCATATCCTATCCCTTACCTATAGACAAATATATGAAGCATTATCTTTTCAGTCCTGGTGACTGCAGAAAGTCCAAATAGTGTAGCCAGAAGTAACAACGTATCAGTTAGGCACAAAGACTCAAGACCATCTGTTAGGCTGCAGCATAGAAGATATATTCAAGACCATTTACAAGAATTTAGTCAACTAAATTCAGTACTAAATTGGCACAAAATAAGGGTAAAAAATTTCAGGAGGGGTTGGGCTTGGGCCTCTTGTGGGAATGCAATGACTCTAAGCTGATAATGCATTTAACTCCATCCCCCAGTGCTGCCTGCTCTTCTCCTACAATATCTTGTTTTAAATTTGATCGAATAAACCAAGTTTATATTCCTCCCATTTACTTCTAACAGTCTAAGTCTTTAGTTCATTCAAATATTATTGTAGGATTTGATTTCACTTTATTTTTTCTTTGTCCTATCACACAGAGTTCTTCAAAGCTTTAACAAGCCTCTTTTGTAAAACCAAGAGGAAAAAAATTGTCCAGGTGACTCTCTTGGTTTGTCACTCTCTTTTCTTTCCCTTTTTAATTTTAAAATATCAACCAATTTCTTTTGCTGATCCAGTGAAACAAGCTTTTCTAAATTATTTTCTTGACCTGTCATTTGTTAAGTCTACTTTTAAGATCATCTCTAACTTATCAGAAAAAAATTGTTCTATATTTTCATTTTCTTCAAAAACATCTTTTACACATAGTCTAGTCATAGAAGCAGGCATCATTACTGACATTGTTGACACAACTACTAATTTCTAAGACTAATATTCCATTCTTCAAAAGTCTCCTTCAGTATTTTCATTGTTCTTTTTCATTTAATGTTTTCATTTTCCTTTCTACCTAAAATCTTTGGTCCTGTCTTGCTTCCAGTTTTTAAGTCATGAAATTGGTTATCTTTGTTATGTCTTCCAAAAACCAAAACAAATCTATTTTCCATGAAAAAAAAATTGTTCTTTATAATTAATTCTGAAGTCTTAATGTAAAAGTTTCAATGTTCCAAATTTATCTAGATCCTTAGTCCATTTACAATTTCCTAAAATCAAAATCTTATTTAGCTTTTTAATGTTTACTTCAGATTCTTTAAATTCTTAAGCTTATAATTAATTTTTATTTTATTCAGGGTTGAAAATAAACTCACTCATTGAAGACTTTTCAAACTTGTGATTCTGAAGGTCTCTAATAATTTTAAAATGGTTAATAGGCAATATCCAAAAGTGATTACAAAGTGAGGTTTGCACATTTAAATGGCTATTTAAGCAACTGTTTCAGCCCAATGGGATTGGTCCACCTCACTCTTTCTGGCAGGAGGGGCATGCTGCACCCCTGATTGGTCAAGGAATTCCAGCCAGTGGGGTCCAGGAGAAGGGGCTTTTCTGCCATGGCTCCTGCTCTCTGGAACACTGCCTCCCTTGAGGTAAGATCCACATTCACCCTTTTGGCTTTCCCTAAGAGCCTCAAGACCTGGTTCGGCCAACAGGTCTGGTGCCCTGGTGGGGGCATTCCATATTAGAGGTAGTTGGTGGATTAGGAAAAAGATCCCACCTCCACCCCGTAGTATCCTAGTTTTTTAACTTATTTAATTTTGGTTTATTTAATATTTAATGTTTTAATGTTTGTACCTCTGTTCTTATGATGTTTGTAAGACACCCAGATAATAATAATAATAATAATAATAGTAATAATAACAGCAATAGCAATAGTAATAATAACAACAGACAACCCATCCTCTCCTTATCTGGAGATCTTCCAACAAACCAGTCTACTTACCAGTTCCTTGGTCTTTTCAATGGTCATTGGTTCTGCTTTTGCACAATTGTCTTCAATTCACCATATCACTCCTGAACTTTTTGATCCTCTTCACTTGTTTGATCACAAAATACACATCTTTGCAAATTGTCATTGGAAAAACAGTGAAATATCTCAGAATTATATTTTTATGCATAAACTGTTCTGATTCTAACCAATTAGTCATTTCAGGGCACCTAATTTTATAACATAAATGTTAAATAAATATATAAATACATGTATTTTTGTTAAATATTATTATTAAATTAAATGTTATAACATCAAGTGAAGTGATAGATTTCCTGGAAATTTGAGGAAGTATGTGCAGTAGACATGTTGATCTCCAAAGTTTAATTTCTAAGAAAATTACTTCTATCTGGGCTAAAAAGTAAAGTACTTGTGCATTTCTGAGACAAAATCAATCAAGAAGCATTCTTACCCTCACTGCATGAAGAAATATTATTATATGCTAAGAAAAGATTCTTTAACAATAAACATTTCTCCTGTACATAGTCATTTGTACCCTTAATAAAACACGAGTCAAGAACTGGCTGTCTGCTCCCAGGATCATTCAGCTTTGATAGCTCAAGGAAGAAACAAGGTGCAGTAGCCACAACCACTCCATGAGAGCCAGTCTGGTCTAGTGGTAAAGACACCAGGCTAGAAACCAGAAGACCATAACTTCTAGCCCTATCTTAGGCATGAAAGTCAGGGGTGACTTTGAACCAGTCACTCTGTCTCTGCCCAACTCACTTCACGGGGTTATGGGGAAAATAGAAAGGAGTATTATGTATGTTCTCCACCTTGAGTTATTTATAAAAATAATGAGGGCAGAATACAAATAACTATTAAATAATAAATAAATGTTAGAAGGTTTTCTGGATTTTTAATAGATGAAATAATGCTTAAATCTATTTAGTCTCCTATTTATAGCTACCAAAAACAGACTGAAAGAATATGAGTAACAACAAGAGGTAGCAAGATACTAAAGGTGCAATCTAGTGATCAGTTGGTTTTTTGCAGCACAGATCTAGTCATTCTTCCTGAACTCCTTTCAACCCTCCCAACATAAAATAGGACTTTCTTTTTATTTTCAGTTCTCAGTTAGCCTACCAGAGTTCTAATGTAATTTGTGTCTTTTGTGTGTGTGTGTGTGTGTGTGTGTGTGTGTGTGTGTGTGTGTGTGTGAGAGAGAGA
>JANHFL010006055.1:27457-38269 GCA_032468155.1 Oxyrhabdium leporinum
AACCAAATGGAGCTGAATATTTACTGCCCGGATGCCCTTCCTGTCACCAATGTAGAGTTCGCAGCTAATATTTACTCATTGTGCCCGGAGAAAAAAATATCTGCCTCTACCTAGGATTGAACTCACAGCCTCCTGATTGTGAGGAGAGAGCTCCACCTCTAGGTCACTGCACCACTCCCATTCAGCCTCTGATGCTATGCAAAATATTAGGTCCCTTTTGGAATGTTTCCAATGAATAAATTTATTTCAGCATTTACTTCCTTGTTATATATTATTGACACCTTTACACTTTGAGAATAAGAGGTAGTAACTGTTTTACAGAGCAAGCCTTGACTTCTTATTCTGAGCAAAAATTCACAAGGATGGTTTTGCTTGACTGTTGTCACAAGGAAACACAAAAATTATCACCCATGTAGAAAACTAAGAATACATCATGTGACAGAAAACATGATTTAGGGATGATTCTTTCAAAGGAGAAGCCAAGTTGAAAAAAAAAACTTGTTTACCTGCAGCAATAATTGTTCTACATTATTAAAATGTCACCAAGGTTCTAGCCTTCTTGGGTAATCCTACTGCTTTTAAAACATGCACCCCAAGAGCCATAACTCAGAAAGACACTCTTGCAAAGTGTCTGCATGGGGTTTTAGGATTATGTGACATTTATGATGAATAGCCATAAGTTACACCTTGGTAAAGGTTAGGATCCCAGTGTGCTTTTGAAATAATTTGTAAAAACAATTTAGCATCTACCTGCAACTCTTAAAACAACTGGGATTATTCTGGAATCAGGATGAGCTTTAGACAGGATTATATTCATGTCTTGGGATGCTCCAAAACCCCTTTTTGGATCTGAATCTGTACCACAGAGTTTTAGACAGGATAACCACAATAGACTTGTATTGATCTGTTCATTAACTCCATGCATTATATGGAAAGCCTAACCATTGAAAATGCATCTGTAGAAAGTGTATTATTTCTTTGGGGGCCCTGCCAGTTTTATTTCTCAAACATCTACTTAAAATTTCTCTGCTGACCAAAAGGAGGTTACAATGCTTTCTGTCAGCACTAACTCACTGCTAAGAAGTGTGATACAATGGTTAAGCCCTTTGGATTCACAGTTCCTTGCCTAAATATAAAAGAGAAAAGTAATGTTGTCAAGGAAGAGTCCTTTCTTTTAAGAATTCCAGATGATCCAGTTTGATTTACTTAGTTTAGTTTTCCATTTTTTCCTAATAAGAAGCCTCAACATACTATAATTTACTGCAAAAGGTAAATATTACTGGTGGAAAAAAACAAAAATGATTAAAGAACACTGACAATTGCTTGGTTAATATGAAAAAATAAACCCTTTTATTGAAATCATTTAGTATTAATCAGGAAAAGGGAAAGTATTATAAAAATCTCAGTTTTGGAAAGTTCTGTTTTATCTTTCAGTATATACATACAAATGTTGACACTTTAAATACAGTCCTTCCTTTTTGGAGGATGGAAACAAATTTTACATTTATATTTTATATTTATTCAAAGCAAAATGAACTCAGCTGTTTTAAATATAAAAATACATTGTTTTACCCTTGGATATCTTATTTTTAAATGCATTACTTACAGTAGTTGAGATCTGTCAGATTATATAAACACATAGCAATAATTTTAAAGGCAACTTGATAGTCCTTAAAACACCAATGATTGTGTAATATCAGCAAGATCAAGCTATCCAGTAGCAAAATTCCAATGTGAAACAATGACAGCAACAGTTTATGGCAAGACTGGATTCCATGTAGCTTGCTTGGCAATAATATAGAAGTTGTTTGCCATTACTTTCTCTTGAGAGGTTTTTTTTAAGCAACCAGTCTAGTCAACAGTTCAACCTGATCCTTCCTGGTCTCTGAGCCCATTTATATGTAAATGTCAGAGATACACCATCCTCTTCTTTATGCTATCATTATTATGACTCTTAAGACACAGAAATTACCTAATATTATATACATCAGCAGGATATATTTTAAAGGCTTGTAACATTTGGCCTATTTCATCTGATATGCAAATAAGATTGGTCAATTCCTAACTTTCTGGCTGTTAATAGAGCTTCAAAAACTACTACCTAAAACTGTAAGATCTCATTTTATTTTCTCTGTTGATCAGTAACCATTTTTTTCTGATCAGACATAATACAAAGAGTAATTTACATATGACAATGTATATATTATTATAGCACAAGCGCATCACCCATTCCAGATCAGAAGCCTATATTTCACTTAAAAGGAAACATTATACACCAGATGTGGGGTATTCCACTTTTAGCTCTTGATTTCTTTCTTAAGTTTACAATACATTTTTCAGGTCATAATTTTGCTTATTCCTTCTAAAAACAACTCCTAGCAAAACTATCAGACACAATTTTATAAAAAATAATATAAATATTTCAAGTTCCCAGATTTTCCCCAATTGTATTTACTTTTAAGCATTGTAAATACACAAGCTGCTGTTTCAGTGGAAAATGATAGCCAACAGAGACAAGTCTATATCAGCTACAAAAACATTTTCCATCATTAGCCACAGCAGTTAATTTCCCCATACTAAATTTCACCTATCTCCTACTTTTCTTTAACTTCCAAGTTTAATGCATGCTCCTTTTATGCTTTTTGTAGTTACCAAATAGAGTTGTGCTATTGTTTTAAACTGAAAAATATGATTGGTGCCAAGTACTGTGTAACACTTTAGAACCAGACTAACTTAGATTGTGTTGTAAGCATAGGTTATCTCTGGTTTCCTGGCAGCCAATTTGCAGTACTTTCTAAATAATATTTTATAATGTTCTACAATAAATAGGTACTACTTATTACTATAAATAGGTACCACTTCAGTGGAAAGGTAACACCATTCTGTGATAGCATGCTGGCCACATGATCACAGAAATGTCTTTGGACAACGCATAATTAGTGGCCTTGAAATAGAGATGAGCACTGCCCCCTATAGTCCGCAATGACTAGCGGAGTAAAATGCACAGCGACTCATTTACTTTTAAATGTCTACAGTAGTAAATGTTTCATATACATTGGCAGCAAGGACATCTATAAATTTTTCTAGGGCAACCTGTTTGATGTTGCTCAGCAGTTTTCATTAGAGTTGGGCTCACAGGTTCCAAATTAACAACAGCAAATACTCCTATGCTTAAGTGGCTACTAAAAGAGAAAATTAAATAAGTAATTTTTTTTTAAAAAAGTCCAGAATCTCCAAAAATAGAATTTAAAATTTCTATTAATTTTGAGTGTGCTCACGATTATTTTTTCCATTAGTATAAAAGAATGTCAGATATATTACATTGAAATGACTCTTTTTCAAGGTAGAATATCTGTTAAACAATATTTAACGTTTCTTAACCAATTCCTCCATATAGCTTAGTTTTGTTCTAGCACACACAAAAAAAGTGTACAAGTGAAATGAGGTAATTATTGTCCGAAGAGTTATATTTAATAACTTTTACCATTGTTCAAAGTTTGCCAAGTACTTGAAAGCCAACCACCCTCATATTTTGAAACTAAAATATCAATTTAAGGCGGGAAATGAATAAATCCATGTTAATTGTATAACTGTGTAATCTCTAAGAAGTTATCTCAGATATTCTAGGATTATTCAGATTTCATACCCCAAGGTAGGAAGATCATGTTGTAAAAGTTATTCTCCCCTCTTTTTTCACAAAATGGACAAAAATGTCCACTTCCTGAACAAAATCTGTTCTATGTAGCTTCATATTAAAAAGGGAGTCCCCCCCCCCAATATTTGCCAATCACAGTACATTGGTTTTGTCTTCTGTCTATCCTATTCTATCATATCATATTTTGTTTCACAGCCATTAATACTTTTTCATGTTGTTTGTGGAGATATGTGAAATAGAGCAAGAGTACACAAAACATAATACAATAATATTAGATTTTTAAAGTGCCCTAAATTATGTGTAATATGTAATATATTTAATAGCATCTTAGTTATAATATGTAAATATGTAATATGTAAAAATATGTATCCTGCTACTTACAAAAAAGTTTCTCTATAAAGTGGTTTTGGTTGTTCATTTTACTAAATCCTTTCCATAATATATGATCTACAAAACAGCTCTTAGCTCATAAATATCTTGTATGACTATACTTCCAAAATTAGCAAAAAAGTTCTAAAATGAAACTCAGGCTTTCTGGAACAACAGTTTCTTGCTGAGTCAGACATAAAGCTTCAAATATATCTATTTTTTTTCTAACTAAGAATGAAACCCCATCAGAGCTAATCTCATTTGTTGTGGACATAGAAACTTTTTATAGAAAACTGGTTACTTTTCCTTGCTTGTGGTAAGTTCTCCTCTAATCATACTTTATTTTTTATGTCATATTTTGATAAGGGATCTGTGATCAGGAAAATTAATAGAGACCAGTATCATTCTTCCTTTTGCATGATTTTGCTATATTATTTATATAATAATTGATTACTGACTTTGATTAACAATTTCTAGCATATCTATTATGACCTCTTGTTACAGCATAGTTTGAAAGTGAAAAATCTAACATTAGTAATATTCTTCCTGTACATACAGGTCTTTCCTCCACCTATGGATTCATATTTAACTTTTGACTACATCTTCCAATTCTGGATGATTCATTGTAATCATTGTTATCAAAGATTTCAAGTATTTGGATTCACTGAATTTCTCTTTAAATGATTTATAAAAAACAACCTTGTTGATTCAAATATTATTCAAGAAGAATATTTAAAAATTGAGGCTGTATGAGAAATGTACTTTCTACATTTTTAGAGGATCATATTCTCACAGAAGAATTTATAGAATGAGAGTAAATTATTGATGCAAAATAATTTAATGTCAACCCAATGAATGATATCACAATTATTGAGAATCTCAAATAGTGGAAAGAACCAGAGTGTGGCTCTGGTAGAGTCTTCATCGTTTTTAAACTTTTTTTTCTTCACAATTAACAAACAATGACAGGAATCCTAATAGTCTTATGATAATATAATTGGAGAGTGTGAGACCATAATCCTCCAAATGTTATCTGACAGTAATCCCCAATGAACTATTTAGATTCTACTTTTTAGCAGACATACATAACATATATCATAAAAATGCATTCCTAAATGTGTTTACTCAGAAACAAGTTACATTGGCTGTATCCAAATATTGTATTAAGCCACTAGAAGGAAGTTGGAAATTGGAGTTACTGAATCAAAAAGTAAATATAGCTTCATGGATTCTCAAAATATGCATACAATATAAGAAAAATGCAAAGTATTAGAAAGCTCTTCCAATCTTGGGACTGCATATTTTCAGGAATTCAAAAAAATCAAATAGTCTTATGTCACCCTAAAAATCAACAGATTTATTATACTAAAAGTTTTCATGGACTGTAGTCCACTTTTCCAGATGTATCTGAAGTGGACTGTAGTCCACAAAAAACATATGCTATAGCACATCTGTTAATCTTTAAGACACCAACATGTCTTTTTATTGTTGTTACTGTGATGAGCTACAGCTACCCTAAAGAAACCCTTGCAAAAGGTGTTTACCATAGAACTTGTTTCAAATTCCTTAAATTGTTATGACCCGGCTTTTTAGATATCCTACACTGTCAACAGCTCAAGTACTCCATCAGAAAAAGGTGTCCACTAGCAGTTTTTAAACTAATACAAAAACAGAAATCAATGTGGATCCCAGTTAGGAATGAAATGCTGTGTGAAGTTCTGGTGTCTTTGAAACAAATATCTAAGAAATGTTTGGCTACAATTGACATTTTTACAGACATTTGGTCTGCATTTTCTGAAACATCAGTGATTAAATCCATATTGTTGGCTACTTTCCCCTCTGATCTGCATCTTTCTTTACATCTTGTGAGAAATTTATGAACAAAGTTATTGTTAATCCATACTGTCTGTCTCACCATTTAGATTCTTTTCAACAATCTTACTTTGCCAATATAGATAAACAATCTTCAGCAGGATTAACACATACTACTTCACATTTACAATGGAAAGGAAAAGAAAGGAAAGGAAACAAGAACTTTTAGTTCTGTTTGATGTCAATCAGAAGCTGAAAATATACACATGCTAGAAATGTGTAGATTTCCTCAATTACTATCTAAGCTTTCACGGTATAATGAATTAGGTGACTATTTTCAAAAAAGCTAGTTCCTCATAAAATTAGCATAAATGCATATTTTAATAGCTTGCTTTAATAAAGGAGAAAAATATGAAAATAGTACAGAGATTATTAGCATGTTACCTTATTTTTATCAGATCTCATTTCAAAGCACTAAAAAACTATAGTATTCAGCATTTGAATTACAGAAGCCATGGTTTCCTTAAATGTAGGGATGGTATTGCAGTGTGTTTACTAAATACAGTATATACTACAGCCAGTTCTGTCTTAGTGTATAAGATTAGGATCTTAGCCTTCTCTAAAACAACATAACATGTACGTTGGGCCTTTAGCAGATAATCGTTTTTGAGACAGGATGACTGTAACATACTTGCTATTAAAAGTTAAAAAAATGCACTCCTATCAACTATCAATTATCATTTCGTTTGTTTCACCTTGTTCTGCCAAAGGAATAATATCCACACTTTTTAGTATGTACATGCTTCATCAGCAACTATATACCTAGCAGTTCCGTGTTCTTCATATTAAACTCGTGAAACTACAATACATAGTTGTTCTCCTCATTCCAATACATTTGATGCAGGGATGAAATGAGATAGTGAAGCAGTCAGTTTTTAGAAATATTAACATTTTTTTTTGCTCAGTGGATAAATCTGGGAAAATAGCTAAATAAAGAGAACCAGGTGGACAATAACTTATGTATCAAGGAAGAAAGCTTTGACATTGGAGGAAGAGGAGAATAATAGCTAGGAAGTGAGAGAATTTGAGGATTTGGTAGAAACCTTTTGGGCCACTTCACTACATGATATATTTAGATTTCTGATAGAGTACAAGGAAGGCATATGTAAAGTAAAAAGTAAAAAGATTATCAGATGTTTTACAGACTTCAGAACTCCTTGTATCAGCAGCCAATTGTATGATAAATGGCAAGGCAAAGCTATTAAATTCAGCACAGGGAGGGCTGCTTCCAAGAAGTGATGAACATTTCTAAATTATAGCTAAGATAATAAGCATTCCTTCCAAGGCTAAAAGAGCTTTTTCCCTTCCCAGAAAGCCTTAGAATGAAGTTGAGGAACTTCTGACCCTGAGAACATAGCATGACACCTGCAATCCTTAGCTATGTTAGTGAATGTGAAGTTGGGAATCCAATAACATCTGGGAAAGAAAAGGGACATATGTTCCCCAGCTTCTAATTCAGCAAAGGACTCTGTGAGTGAAAGTAACTCTCTTTTCTGCCTGACAGGCATTTTTGAGGATTGCTGTCCCAAGAACTAAAGGGTCTTCAAAGAGACTTCAGAGACAGGAGGAAATACAGACTGGCCAACCTGTCTATGGCTTCCCATTGGAAGGAAGTCTTTGTGTCTTATATGAGCATTCCCGAGACTGACAGCAAGAATGAGTAAAACACGTTTATTACTACAACACAGTTATTTATTACATGATAGGAATAGGCAATGCCTAGTACAGAGCTAACTATATGCTACCAGAGTTTGAGAAAGAAGGGAGTTATCTGAGATCAGTAATATTTTAAATCAACAGGCAAAATAATAGACAAAGAGGGGTGCAGAGAAATTCTCTACACTCAAAGGTTGTGAAGTACTCAGGAATCAATGGCACTGACGTTACATTTTAATCATCTCTTCTCTGCTTGTTTTTTCAGCTTTTAGTGTTGAAGCAAAGAATCAGTTTTAATCCCTTTCAAAGGGGAGCTGATTCGCACAGTAAAATAATTGATTCCTTATCATTTGATCATACATGGAGAAATCTGTGACCTTTTTGGACTGAATTTTCTTGATAACAAGGGAAATGAGAATTATAACTATGCAAATTAATTTGCATTGTCTCATTTCATACATGCAAGTCTTCACTTGATATTACAAATATTGAGCCATTAGCTCTAAGTTTATTCACAATAGCCTAAGTGGTCAGCAGCTTCAGAAGTGGAGGCTAGCATTAAAAAAAGAGAGAAATATCAATATCACTCTTCTTTACATAAAAACAGGCCATGCTTATTATATATTGGATCATCCATTTTTGAATGCTGATTTGGAAAATATTTCATATATTTAAAGTAGAAATAATTCCAGCCTGTTTTCTCTTCTCTTTTACGTGAATAGATTTTTGTGACCTCACTAGACTTTTCTGGCTATTACTTGCATTTTCTGAGCCAGCTGTTTTCTCAGCAATGTTTAAAATCAGGAACCATTGCTTTCTAGTCTAGCCTGTCTTTAATTTGTCCATTCAGAAGGAAAACTGGAGAGTTCATGGACTTTCAAAAGAGGCATTACAAAGTTCAATGAAAACAAATGCTGGATATAAACAAAGGATACAGCACACTTTATTTTCTGCAGCCAAGATTTTGGATGGAAGGGCTCATTTTAGATTTCTGTGGATTCCATTCATTGTAATCAATGGTAGGTATGAGGGAATTGCATCAGAGTGCATGGAGAGGCTGATGGAATCCGTATTGCAGCTACTTTTAAAAGAAAAGCATTTTTGAATTCTTATATGTTTCAAGGAAAGACTTTTACTGTGGCAGCTCCCTGACTTAATAGAATTTATGGATGCCACCATCAGGTCCTTATTATACCTTTCCCACTCACACTGTTTTCTGTAGTCTCTATCTTATTTTTGCTTTCCACAGAAATATCACTTAAGCAAGACAAGATTAAATAGCTATATATTATGTTTTGCTGCTAGTCTACGGAGCCCTCCATATGGAAATACCCTCAAGGGGCATCATTTTTTGAGTTGAGGGTTCTGCAGCCCCAGAATACTCCTTGAGACTTAAGATCAGGTTCTACACCACTTACACCACCACATAGTCTTCTACACCACTTCACTTATGTATATGAACCTGGCCTCGAATAAAGATTTTGCAAACAAAAATCTTCCTTTGTTTTTATGGCTTAAAGAAAATAATAGAAAATTTGAATGTCTCCTTTATTGAAGTTAAAAGAGTGCAACTGGATGTTATCCAACTTAGTTGGCAGTCCTGCTGTATCATATTCAATTTTTTTTCTTGCAAGTGCCAAAAGAATATGAACTCAACCTCTACGTTTCATTACAAGAAAATACAGTGGTGAGCAATTGACAGAACAAAGCAGTCATTGTCTTAAAGCACAACCCTTTCTGCAAAGACTGCATGTATCACAAAATAATAAAGTTCAGAACATTAGTGAGATTTTAAGGTTATCTAGATCCCTGTTCCTATATCACTCCTTCTAACGCCTCGTCCCAAGTCATAAAGACACAATTTTTTAAAATCACTTTTTCAATGCTTCCATCTTCTGCATGGAAGAAAATGAGATGCATGAATCTCTCTATTTTTAATATTCATTCAGGTTTGTTCAGTGGCATTTTCTTACTTTTACCCAAACCTAGGTGGAAAAATTCTACTTCCAAATAGGACCTCCAGCCTTTCTTTTAAACCTGTAAGGATGAGCAGCCTGAACCACATTAGATACACTTGGATTATGATTCCCATTAGATTTAAGGTTTAAAAACTTCCCACTGAGCTTTAGGCTCTGCTATCTGAGTGGATGGAATAGGTTTTTGGAAGGCCTTAAATTATGCTAAATAGTCCTAAAGCAACACTCTGCTTAAGATACATTTTCTTACTGTCATCCCTATTTTCCCTCCAAATTTAAGCTTCCCAACCCTAATTGCAGCATACAGTATTTTCAGATAGATCATAATTAGTGTCCATGGAAAAACGTTTGCAAGAAATAAGGCAAAGTTATATTTTATATTTACCTTTACATTTTTAGTGCAAGTATATGAATGAAGCCAAATGATATCAGTGGACCATATAACATTTGTTCCAGTTTATTGGTAAAGATTTCAGAAATGTTTTCTCCTGTCCTACAGTTTCTCTAGGAAAAGGGAAGGTTCCCCCCATCTCCAAGTACTCCCGCCAAATCATAAATTATAAAACATAATCATTTGGAGTTGTGCTTTCTCTATTCCACACCGTCTTCACCCAGTATTTCATCAGTGAAATATTGGTCAAGATGCATCCAGAAAAGTGATCAATTTTGTCAAAGTTATCCAACTTCCACACATATATATTTGAAGGCATTCATGGAGAAGCATCCATAAAACAGGAATTCTCTGGAGAAATGGATCTTGCTGATTCGGATTAAGATTTACAAAGCCGTTTAGCTACTTCTGCATAAGCTATTTCAATCTCTTTGTCTGCAGCACAAGTGTTGATGAATTCATCCCGAGCATAAGCATTGTTCAGGTATTGCCACAGTCTTGTCATTTCTGCTGGGAACTCATAATTTCGATATTTCTTTGTTACAATCTAAAATGAGAATGGAGGGCTTTAGGACTTATAAATATTGCTGGTTTTATTAGACACAAAAGAAAGGAAATAACATTTTACAATGGCATTGTTGAGCTTGACACAAGGATGGGGGGTTTTTTGCCACTGAATATGCTTATTTTTGTTTAAAGTTGTTACTGATAATTTTATATGTTTATATCTTGGGTTTTAACTTGTTTTTTGTTGGTTTGTTATGAGCTGCCCAGAATAACTTAGGTGAGATGGGCAGCTGTACAAATACATATACATTCTTTCTATCTATCTATCTATCTATCTATCTATCTATCTATCTATCTATCTATCTATCTATCTATCTATCTATCTA
>JANHFL010006055.1:38330-56240 GCA_032468155.1 Oxyrhabdium leporinum
TCTATCTATCTATCTATCTATCTATCTATCTATCTATCTATCTATCTATCTATCTATCTATCTATCTATCGTTAAAGAATGAAAGCCAGTTTGGTGTAATGTTTAAGGATCAGACTAGAAATTGAAACATTGTGAATTCTAGCTCTGCCTTAGGTATCCATCCAGCTGGATGACTTTGGATTGTCGCTGTCTCTCAACCCTAGGCAGGAGACAATGGCAATCCACTTCAAGAAATATTGTCTGGAAAACTATGAGGATTCATCCAAGCAGTCTCCAGATATCAACACTGGCTGAAAGACACACATACACACAAAAAGGGAAAATAAAAAATATGCACGCCATGCTTGCACAAAAAGAGCAGGACTTGTGGCACAGCAATGCTTTCACAACTTAGATGAAACATTAACAATATAATAAGTTAGAAACTGTAAGACTAACCATAGATACGATGTATTAATTTTGACAGAAAAGAACTAAATAAGGAGAGAGATAAGTATGTGCCTAATTCTGCCAACAGAGGCCAGTAAGCCTTCAGGAATCTTAACCAATAGTTTCAAATCAAATTAACTAAATGATAATAGTATTAACTGCCTCTGGTATATATAATTAGCTTTATGGAAACCTCAGCAATTAGAAAATACATTTAGATAGATTGGCTTACTTTACATAATTTATCTTCCTGAACAGCATGAGGAGGTGTCTGTGCTGAATTATTTGCCAAACATCAATGTTAATTAGATGCCTTTTACAGAATCTGAAGTATCTTCTGTCCTATTTATGTCTTTACACTATAAAAAAAAAACTTTAAATATGTATATGACAGCAAAATGATAACTATGGTCCTGTATAATTTAAAGTAAACAGGTTTTGCCAATTATTGTGCATCCTGTTTTCTTTGACATGCCTCCATCTGCCACTCCTGTCTAACATGTGGGAAAAATGCATAATTTTTACAATAACGTTTATGTCTTCATTCATTCTTTTTTTTTTCTCTCTCTCCCAAATTTCAGGAAGAAAATGCTTCACCCATAAGGATGCTTTGGAACCTTTGATTTTCATTCTGTGAAAAAAAGCCTAAATGATGACCTTTGACCAGCATGAAGACAAGCCTCCCCTAATTTGACTTCTTCCAGATGTGTGGACTTTAAGTTACAGAATCCTCAACAAGGTCATACTGGCTGAGAAATTCCTGGCATTGGTGTTCACACATCTGGAGGACAGCTAGTTGAGGAAGCCTCCTTTAGCTGTGCCAGAATATTTGACATGACTTTCTATTTTAGTCTAGAATCTGCCATAAACTCCGGTAAAGAAAGGTGTTCAGAAATTTTTCAAATTTGTATATCCTGGAAAGGTTGTTTTAGTCCCATGTAAAAATATGTTTAACTTGGAAAAATACACCTGAGTTCTTTCTGAAGCTATATGAACTATGAAACCATTATTTTCCAGGATGTGTCAGAAGGGACATAGAATGATAGAAGTGGAAGGGGCCACTTAAGACATTGTCCATTGTTGTGCAAGGATTCAAATTGAAGCATCTGTAACAAATGGCTGTCTGTTATATCTGTTTCAGTACATGCATGGAAAGGGAGTCCCCTGCCTCTCTGAGTAATTATTTCTATTATTAATTGCTCTTGCTGTCAGAAAATGTTTGCTATAGCCTTCCATTACTTGAAGAATGGTGTTTTATGCCCACATAATATTCTATTCTCAAAACTAAACATTCCAATGTCTTCATTTTCTCTTCATAGCACTTGGCTTCTAGCCCAATGATCATCTTGTTCTTATCCATAGTATCCATATTAGGGATGAAGAGTACAAAGTTTATCTGTAATTCTTCTCTGACCATTCTGATTTTAAGTCTATAACAAAGATTTAAGATAAAAAAAACTATCCTTTTTTTCTATTTCCCTGAACTTGTTGCAAATTTTCTGGCACTTTTTAAAGAATAGGAGCCAAAACAATTACAATATTTGAGGTAGACTCTGACCACTTTAAATATTACAGTGCCACTTCAAATACTGAAGTACCAAACTTATTTCCTAAGATGTGAAACCTATATTTTTTTAGGTATATCACACTATTGACTCACATGCAGTTTAGAAGTAAAGTCCCCTTTAAGTCTAGCTTAAATTATAAAAAAAAGACTACTTGAGTATGATTTGGGTAGATTGGCAGGCGGTATTAGAGCCAATTAGAGATCTATTACTGTTGTTTGAAAATGTTAAGCAAGACTAAGAGTTACACACCTGGTTACATCAATCTTACTTCAGTATGTTTGGGTAGTACCTTGATGAATGAAGTTGCTGTATGTTTACAGGCTCTTCAGCTCATTCAAAGAAAACCTAATTATCTATGTAAGTTTATTCTGAACTTCTGTTTCCTAACAGAAGTGGGAAACATGTGGCATAAATGGATCTTAGCAGGAACCAACTACTGTTGGTATTTGAGTTTCAGGTCTATCATGGATAGGAGAGCATTTCACCTTGGCAACATGAAGCTTGGGCAGGAGATTACAGTCCGCAAGGGTCAACTCCTCCCCATCAAGAAACTTGCGTTTTGACACTCTTTCCTCTTCAGTGTTGCTTGTGTCTATCTCTTCAGGCAAAGGATTTCTCAGATAGTCATCCAGTTTCTTCAAAGCCTTTGTTAACCCTCTCTCAAGACCTTAATAATTAGAAAGAAGATGTGGTTAAATCAACCGTATGTTTAAATCTATGACAAAATGGAGAAAGGTATGAACCAGAATGATGACAATGCCTGTAATATTAGAGTGGCCTAACCTATAAACATCCACACTATTAGCAATATTTTTGGATTGCCAAGGACTGAAACCAGAACATATCAAAGTAACTTACAAAAAATATAAAATACATTGACTATGGAACTTTGTTTCCTAAAAAAGAAGTACCATAAATCAAATTCAGGTCAAAATAAGATAAAATTAATCAGATTGGATGAGAAAAACATACCATAAACAATACTATTTTACTTACTTTATTAGAGGCCAGAGGCCAAAAACTATAGATAAGAAGCACGTTACAAAGGAAAATTAATGATTAACTCCATAAATGCTCTACATCATATAGACCTGTAAGAGTCATATCCCAAGACTTTTAGTAGAAATTCCAGCTGAGCAGAACTAAACTGAGTTACAGTTAACAGGGAGCTTACTGTATATCTTTATATCTTCTCTGTAGTATTAAAATATGTGAAACCTTGATTGGCCAAGGCTATAATGGTTCTGGAGGTAAAATTCTATCGTAAAACAGTAAAGAGCATAAAATTAATACATGTCATGAAAAAAACAGAAATATCAGTTTCAGTATCAGATTAGGAATTCAGAGTTTGATGACAATTGTATGTTGTTAATGAGTGATGATAATGGAAGATTCAAAAATTAGTTTTGAGGAAACCTGCTCAATATTCTGAATAAACTCCAGGAAAAAAATGATTTCTGAGAAATTAGAGAATTGGTGAGGAAAAAAACAGGAGCCATAAAGTTTCTGAATGTGGAGTATACCATTTTGCTAAACTTGCAAGATTGGATCTTGGGAAGAGAATTTCTTTTAAAAAATGAATGATACTGGATTGCAAGCAGAGCTATTGCAAGAAAAGGGAGTCTTGAATGAAAAGTATCAAAAGATAGATCAATCTCTCAACATAATACAAAGTAGAATAAAAAAACATAAAGAAGATGTAGAAGCTACTGGGAACAAAATGCTAATCAGGTAGTCTTCAACTTACAACTGTTCATTTAACAATGGCTCAACTTAGGACAACCTTTGAAAAAGTGACCTACAACCTGTCCTCAAAGTTATGTCCATAGCACCATGCCCGCAGTCACGAGACTGCAATTCATGCGCTTGGTAATCTGCTCACATTTATGATGAATGCAGCATCTTACGGTCAAATGATCACGAACCTTCTCAATCAGCTTCTGACAATTTATTGAATTGAATTGAACTTTAATTAGCCAAGTGATTTGATTAACAACCACAGTAAAAATAGTCATAAAATCTGGTCCACTAACAAGATGACTCTCTTAATGACTGTATCACTTAGCAACCGAAATTCCAGTCCCTCATAAGTAAATAACCCAGCACTACCTGCAGAAGTGTAATGAGAAGGATGCATAGAGTAGAATGGGCTGGAAGGAACCTTGGAGATCTTCTAGTCCAGCCCCCTGCTCAAGCAGGAGAACCTATACTATTTCAGATAAGTGACTGTCTAGTCTCTTCTTAAAAACCTCCAGTGATGGAGCGTTCAGGATGAAAAAGAATGTTTGGTGGAATTATGTGAAAGAGGATGTGGAAAAGAAAAAATGCATATAAGAGAATGATTGATGCAAATAATGAATAAAAATATTGCATAGTATTATACAGAGAACAAGATCATTACAAAAACGTACTTAAGCAAAACAAAGAATGGTTAAAATTAAGAGGCAGAAAAAAGGCAGAATAATTTTGACAGAAATAAAAATGCTTTGGAAGTTACTGAAGAGCTAAAGAAGGAATCTTTATTCCAGGATGAACGGAATTAAAATAAAAAGTGATGAAATTATTTGGGATGAAACTGAAGAAAAGCTGAAAGGAGTCCTTTGGAGATTTATATAAAGATGGTAATGAAACGTCAAAGAATAGAACTGAAACAAATGCTACAAATGTTAGTGCTGGGGAAGGGGATGAAAAGCAAGTCATAAATGATGTGAAAATGTGGACATATGTAAGCCTGCAAATGTAGATGGTAATTTGTCAATTGCTAAAATATGGATATGGTTTGCTCAGGCAGTGGCTGTGTGACTTGGTTAACATGTGTGTGAGGGATCAATCTGTGCCTGATGATTGAAAGAATGTTGTCACTGTTCTCTTATTCAAAGGGGAAAGGCACAAATGAATGCAAAAATTACATGGGGATTAGATTGTTACATGTGCTTGGGAAGATGTTTGGCAGGATTCTGATCAAAAGGGTACAAGAAAAGACGATCAAAATTTGGGAAGTGCAGTGTGTCTTTCTGCTAAGGAAAGAGTGTACAATATTTGATTCCTCAGTGGGTCACTGAAAAATATTTGAACACAAGAAAGAAATTTTATTGTACATTTGTTAGCTTATGATAAAATGTGCAGGGAAAATGATGGAACATTGTCTTAATAGGAAGTTGGAGATTAGTTGCTGAATACAATAAAAGTAGTGGGAACAAAAGATGAATGCAGTGCGAGAAGTAAATACATAAAAAATTACCAGGGAAAAATATGTGTTAGTCCTTGGGCTTTTAATGCATTTCTGTCAAGCAAGAAATTGGCCTGATAATCTAACCTATGACTGAGTTTGATTATTATAACTGGGTTCATGCTTCTATTCAGATGTTACAATTTCAAGCCATGTTCAGGGAGCACCCATATTCGGAAATATTGGGAGCCAAGAATTTAAATCCTGGAGCAGGAATGCATACAGTTCAATTTCTCTGTTTACCGATGAACACATCTTCTAGGCATACGTTACTATCTTGTCTGCAATAAAGCAACTTGTCTAGCCATGCCATGTCTGCGAGTTTCTGCTGCAAGCAAATTCCTGAATATGAGATTTAGTGTTGGGAGAGATTTATTACTGAGCTAGGCATGAAGTCTGCCAATTTCAGCCTAAATAGAAATTTAAATCCAGATTTCTAGGGCTGTAATCCAAAATTCTATCACTGACATACTGGACGTACTCCTGCAATTCTGGGTCTTGCAACAATAAGCTTCTGCCTTATGCAGATTAAGCACCACTGGGATATTGCATCTGCACTGTATTACAGAATTGTTAGTTTTGGACATATTTCAAAATGCAAACTGAGTTTCATTTCCTTTTCCAGGATTGTTTTCCCTTTCTAAAGTATTATGTAAAATATCTTCCTCACATTAAAAGGAACACTGATATCAAGTTTAATATTTATCATTATTTCATACCAAACAATTTGAATTGTGATGCTAAAATTCTAACCACTGGAATGGTAATGATTTACAAAGAACTTTCAGTAGTGTATAATTGATCTGGTATCAAATTCACCATAGCAAGATGCTACGTGGCCAAGGTATCTCTCCTACCACGAAGATCCTTATTCATTGGCCAACTTGTATTTAATTAACTGTAATTCTATGTCCATTCTCATTGGCTTGATTCCCGTGAAAAAACAATGAGGAATCATATCTGAATTATGCAGTTATTTATCAGTAATTTTTAAAAGGGAAAAACCTTCAAAGGAAAGCACAAACTGAACCTAAAATCCAGGCCTGAAATGATGCCAAAATCTAAAATTAGATTATTAAAAAATTCTACTGGTTTTGTTGAGGATCCAGACTTAGAATGATTGACTTCAGGAGGCTCATACGTAAAGCAGAATCTGAAAAAGTGTCATACTCATATTCATGCCCAAAGGGGCACACATGGTAAGAGATAAGAATCTTGATACTAATGAAACAAACAGCCAGAAGAAATGGATAGTTTAACAATTCTTGAAAAGCACCCAAGAGCCAAGGAACAAGCAACCAGAAGCTCCTAGAAACCCTCTCCTAATTGTCCAGGGGCCTGAGTCTCTTGCTCAAAGACAAACAAAAATTGCTATAGCTGTTTAGCAAAGGAGAGAGAGAGAGGCTCGACCACTGACTGGCATTTTGCCTGTCTTTCTGGATGCAAGGCTTCATTCTGGAAGGAGAAACTAAGCTGAGCAGAGTATCAGTGTATAGAGAGGGAGAAACTGACAGAGCTAAACACCACAACCACTACCAGTGATCTACTTTGTTTTTTTACTACTGCATCCCCTATCCATGAACATCAATGTATGTGTGTGATGTACCCACATGCACGTCCACCCACATGTTTTCGTACATCCTTTCTGAATTTACTTTTTAAAACTAAGAACATAAAAAAATCTGGATCAGGCCAGGATTCATAGCTCCATCTCCCAGTTAACCAACCGAGTCCGTTGAAGGGGTTCACAAATCTCTAACAGGCAACCTTTTCTATTTTCAATTTGAAGCAACTAATATTTAGAATGCGTTACTCATGATTTCAGAGACAGCGGTCTGCCTTCAGGATCTTGCTCTTTTTCATGGGCCAAAAAATGCTATGCAATGCAGACAGAACTGTGCCTTTTGTATGAATAGAGGACAAGTTATGTCCTGGAGGACCCCTTCACCAAACTTGCTCAGACTGAAGAAGCTACTTAGATATGCAATGAAACATTTCAAATCAAAATGAAAGAAGTCCAGTTGCCATGATTCAACTTCCAGACAACTCTACCTGGATGACTGAGAATCTTCACCAATATATTGAATATTATATTCTGTAAAATAATTTATTACAGGAGTCTTCATATATTTGACCCTCCTTTTGTACATAGGCTGAAAAGTATGCCTATAAACAGTAAGTTTCACCGGGCTGATCTATTTCGATTTTATGAAGAAACCTATGAGCAAGATCAATATAGTCTCACCATAAATACAAGAGGGAAGAAAAAAAGCAGCAGTAACTCATTCTAAGAGACTCCAAGTAATCAACTCTTCCACCATCCTCTTTCCTCCTCCTCGGTGTTGTTGGAAAACAAAACATGCTCTGGAACCACAGCCTGCTTGTCAATAAGGGGGAAAAACCAAACCAACTTCCAAATGATTTCTGTGTGTGACATGTCCAGAGAATGCTGTTTTGAAGCATTGAAATTCATATTAGTTCTTCCTATTTTAATGGCCAATATTCTCCCCACTCACCCAAGAGCCAATACATTTGGGGGGGGGGGATTATCTGCAACCATGGCAGCCTGTCTATTTTCCTAGCCTTCTTTCCCATATTCTAGATAAAAACTAAGAGAAGAGAATAAGGTAGAAAGGGGGCCAAAAACAAAGAAAAAGCTTTCTTCCTTTCTGATTCTTGAAACTCTTCTATTTTCAGAGCCTGAAAGCTTACTAAGCTTGGATTTTGTACTATATGATGGCATGGCCAGAAATACGTTTTAGGAGGGCCCTGCGTTGCACATGTTGTTGCTAGTCATACTTGTCATTTTAAAAAGCAAAGCTAAAAAGGACTGAAGTGTTGCCAGGTTCTCAAACAAAAGTGTTACTATCTCTTTTTAGTCAGCTCATAAATTGAATTTTTACACTGACATTCTCCTGTCAGAATAATTTCCTTCAGCTGCTTTTTTCTTCATGAGGCACACATTAAATGGTAATGATGGCAATGAACCTAAAATGCTATTATGAGAGCAACCCTGGAAATCCTAAAAAATCAATTGCATTTTAGAATAATAACACCTGAAGAGATTTTTTCTCTCACAGCCAGGAAGAAATCATATTATTTTGTTTTAACCTCCCTTCCAAAATCAACTTATTTATTTAACTTAATTTAACTCAATTTGATTTTTGAAATCCTGGCTCAACCAATCAGTGTCTACTTTTGACCATCTGCTTCATATTTTCAGTTGGAGATTGCCAAATGGAAGTGGATGGGAGCATGAAATACAGAGCCATGCTTTGTACTCCATGTCATGAAGCAGGGACCAAGAGCACCCACCTTCTTAGGAGTTTTAATTTCTTGACAATCACTTGGAGGAAGACTCTTTCATCTTTACCAGTGATCTGGTTCAGTTCTGAGCCACTCCTGTTTAACTGTTACATGCAGTGTGAGAAACTTCACAGGTTGTGGCATGCTACCATTATTTTTAACTCCCTCAGTAGCAGTTGGGAGGACCTAGAATTTTCTTCCCTTCTGTCAGCTTGAAATTTAATGGAGCTTTCAATGCTTTGCCTTGGAGATGCCTCAGATTTAGTAGCCACAAAATTCCTTTCATTTTCTCCCCTACTCCTTCCACACAAGAGAAAGAGAAAAAACTTTTCTCCTTTCTCTTAATTCTATTTTATTAAAGAGGAAGGAAGGAAGGAAGGAAGGAAGGAAGGAAGGAAGGAAGATGGCTGGCCCACTAGCATTCCTGCCCTTTTCCTGCTACAATACAGAAGTGAACTGACTCTGCCCCTTTGTTCAGGGTACTGAAGGGGCACTTCAAACCCTTTAAACTAGCATTTCTCTTTCAAGACCTGAAATTCAGAGCTAAGAGAGAGAGTAAAGCAACAGTTCCTTTCAGTGGGAAAATTAAACATATGAAGCAATAAACAATGGCCGTTTTGCAAAAGTTTTATCTTCACTGCAGGTGAAGGACATTGTGGGAACACCAAGATCTGGAACTGCTTTCAGAGTATTAAGATTCCTAATGTGGAAGCTAGTTACTTGTGAAGGCTTGAAGAAGGTTTGCACTAGACCTTCTTTACCATTTGGTAGGTAAAGCAGGTAGCCTTAGCTTTCAGAGATACCTTTGTCCTTAAGTTGTCAGTTGGTCAACCTTATTTTTTTAGTACAGGGCTAGAACTATTTTTCATGAGGACAGTCTATTGGGCCCAGCTATTTACTGGGCCAAAAGAAATACATTTCTATCCTCTTGGTCTAGAAGGATAGTTTTCTACAGTATAACTGAACTTCCCTCTTATCACCATCTTCTATGATGATAGAGAAGGTACTATTTACATTAAAAAAGCATAAAAATAAAATACAAAATACCCCCCTTTTTTTTAAAGAATAAAGACCCCAAATGTTTTGCAACATACCTACCAGCTAGTTTTCTTTGCCAGAAGCCATTACATTTAATGGACCTTCTGTAGAAGGCTTCTTCTAAACAATGTCAACACTTAATGTCTATACTGTAGGGGTATCTACTGGCTTCAAAATGGGGGGGGGGCACAAGCAGGCAAGGTCCCACACCTTTCTGTATGTATACAGTGCATATAATATCCAATAATATAATATAATATCCACAGAGGTTTGATCAGCCAGTTGCACCCTTCATTTTAAAGCCACCTGCTTTCATGAAGTGTGTTAAGAAATGTCAGGAAATCAATGTGCTGCAAATGGGCAACTAGCCTGTTTATATTTAGGTACAGAGAAAGTGCATAACCAGCAGCATCAGGGGCTACCCATTTCTTTCTGCCCATAGCTCCAGTAGGTGGATACATTTTATAAATCCATTAGGTTAAGGGAAATGGCATTCTTGAAAGCGAGCCACCTGAAATTTAGCCTTCATGTAACCATATATAAGTCAAATCTAAAATTGACAAGCCACCTTAGGTGGGCTGATTTTAAAAAATCTTAGGTCAATTTTACAACAAATTCAAAAGTTAGTGCAGGATTTAGTGCAGGAATTGCTCCTTATTACAGGTAAGTGTCAAGAGAGTTTGTAATGATGGAGACAATAAAATCTGTCATAGCAATATAAGAGAACATTATTTTAGTGGTGCCAATACCTCAGATCTGTCTTTGTTTTTGTTTTAAAGGCAACTGGTCGTCCTTTCAATCTGCAACTGAAATGATCTCTGTAAATCTATGGGCTGCTTAACTGTCATGCAGAGCCATGTTCAACAAACTATGACCTGTGTGCAAAATGAATCGTGACTGCTGCTACCTTAGCCCAGTGATTGATGCTTTTTCCTTTTATTGCTTTTCTCATCCACACAAAATTTATCCCATAACACATACAGATGAACTGGATGCAATATAAAATGAATGAAAGAGGAAAACTGTTCATAAATATTCAGTCTCACCCGAGATTTATTCTCTTTAAAAAAAAAAAAGTTTAAAAACCCAAAACCACCTTCCTTGATCACTTCCAGACTCATTGCGATTGATATTGCATGAGGTCTATTCGAATTTTCTGCTATGCAGGGAATAACAAGGTGGAAGAGAAATTCAAGGTTCAAAAATGAAACAAATCCACTTCATCAGTTAACCAAATTTCAAAGCCATCACATCTTTGTTAAAACTTTCAAAATAACAGAATTGAAAGGGACCTTGGAGATCTTCTACTCCAACCCCCTGCTCAAGCAGGAGACCCTATACCAGTTAGACAATGGCTGCTTAGTCTCTTCATAAAAGCCTTCAGTGATGGAGCAGCCACAACTTCTGAAGGCAAGCCGGTCCACTGGCTATTCAGCTGGCTAATACTATTATGAGGGCACTGTGATGTTGAACACAGATTGTTTTCAAATAGAAAATATAAATAATAATTTTAAACCAAAGATTTACAGTTCTATAACTAAAATGGAAAAACAGAGTGTAAATTTTTGTTAATTGCAGTTATTTTGCTCACACATATCCACATCCAAACAGCTTGTTATCCCATTTTCTTACATAGGCAAAGAAAATGTGTTTTTTATGATTGACTCTTTATTGAGCAGTTCATAATCCATGAAATTCAATGGAGTGTACAGAGTTAGGATACAACACTAAAGCTGTTTTTTCCAACTCCTCCATTTTTATTCCAAATATTTCAAGGATTTAGATCCTCTGCATAATTGGTTATATACTTTTTTTTTTTAAAGTGTTATGTTAATGTAAGGCGAAACTATTTTTGTGGGGTTCAAACCAAGATGTGTCTAGTCCAGTTCACTGAAACCATATTTTCACAATATGCATATCACCTGGCTCTCTCCATTCATCATCAACAAAAGCTTTAGGCCATTTCCCCACTATACACCTAGGGTGTCTTTTGGCATCAGCCAGCCATCCTTGAAGTGATACAAAGTCTGCCTCATTATTATTATTTTGGCACTATAATGGTTGGGTGACTTTGGAAGTGGGGGGGAGAGGGATTGTCTTAATGACATTTTTAGCATTACATTTCTGCTTTGCCTAGAGCTTTGAGGTTTAATGAATCAGATGAATTACAAGAGGAGTTATTTTGGAACAGCAGCAGGGTTTGGTTTTGTTCTTGTTTTTAGTCATTCTTGGCAATTTTCTCATATGGATGACAATATGAACTATTAATAAGGTTGGTTTGCAGCAAGTACCTGTAGTCCACTTCAGTAGAGGGGGCCATGGAGCAAGAAATGAGCATGACTAAAACTAGTAGCCATTAAGCAGAGCTGCACAATCTGGAGCACCAGGGATATGTGTGGTTCTCCAAATCCTTGCAAAATTTTCATCCAATTTTGTGGTAATTTTTAATGTGACAGAAGGATAAATGGCTTTAAAATTTCCAAAGTTTTACTTTTTATCTATGTCTCACTTTCTTTCTGAAAAACCACCCCTGGAGCACCCGTCAAAAGCCCCCAGCAATAACTCTAGCTTTAACAAGTGTCTTCATTTCTGTGTCACAGGTTCAATGGATTACATGAATAAGCTGATGCAAAAATAAAAATCTGGAGTAAGTCCATTATTTCTTCTTCTAAGCATTTTCCAACATACTTTTGAGAGGCTAAACCAAATGCTTTTTCTGTGGTTTTGTCTTATTTAACTCTCCCATTTTAAGTAATGTATTTTAAGATATTTAAGTATCTTTACAAGTGGATTTTTTTTCATCATTGGAGGACAGCATGACTGCCTTACAACAAGGAGAAAAAGAGAGGTGAAGAAATACTTTCATTGCAGTATCTGTGAAAAAGACAGAGCATTCTTAAGATGACTTCTGTATAGGGGGTCAAAGCTACACAGAAATCTCCCAGTCCATTTTTGCAACCCCCTACATAGACATCCACAGGAGGTAAGTGAGGGTGGCATGCAAGGCCCAGTTCTGCCCCTTACATACTCGAGTGCAACCATGAAAGGCTGGTGCTAGCATCACTGTAGTTAAGAACAGATGCCGAATGAATCCCCCAAACCTTTTAATTTTACATACAAAAAATCTACCCTTTTGAAAAAATCAGTTTAATGTAAACCCCCAAACTCCTGAAATTAGAAAAAGGAAGAACCCAGTTTTGCTCATTTATAAGATGCAGTCAATCCAGTTTACATTAGTCTTTGATCCTTTCAAAAATATGATGTACAACCCCTGGGAATAAAAAGTTGCCCATCCTTTATATATGGAATTGTCTCAGAAGGAGTGATTGACAAGGTCAACTTTCAGGGGAAGTGACTACATATACACCATCTGAGAGAGAATTCATAAACAAAGGGATATCAAAGGCTGATAGTTGTAATATCAACAGAGTGCTCATTCATGCATTAAAGCAAATAGGGCACATTTTTATAGTAAAAGCATATATAGTGAAGGAAATTGCACTGCTTTTTTTCCACCCCAGCCCAACCCCCAAGCACAGGATTGCAGAGTTTCCAGTATGTATGAGGACAGTTTTCTCCATTGGGGCATTACTTATAACAGCAAACTTTATGTGATTAAGGTCCAAAAATCAAGTTGCCTGGATTTCCAAAAACTCGGCATGCCCCAAGGGATTCGTGCACAACAATCACTAAGCACAAATTGGGCTTGAAATAGAGAACTATCTGGAGGCTAAAGCATCTTGAGGCAAACCTTGAATTTATTCTAGCCCCACTTGGCCTTCTAAAGAAACTGTCACTAGCAATCTTGGTTTGTTGATCTGTTTCTTTAAAGAAACTGTGTTTGATAGTTTGTGCCTTTATCTGCTTCCTTTCTTTACACCACATACCAAGTACTAATGCAATAAAGGAAAATCAAGTCCTAAATATAAAGCCACTGCAATTTATAAATGAAAGATGATCATTACAGCATTCCAAATTAAGCTGCTGTGTGTTTACACAGTGTGCAGTGTAATTTAAATGATCAAAGAACAACGGGGGATACCTTGAAAACCAGGCATCCAAAGCAACTAGAATTTTTTGAAACACGCTGAACTGCAACCACGAGAGAAAAGAATTGCTCCTAAGATCTTTGGCTTAGACTATGCTGCCCCCTTGCGTCTTAGCAGCAGTCCAAATTGCTTTTAAATATTTCTACTAAATTTTGAATGGCTCTTGTATTTTATATGTTTGTGTTATTTTTAATGTACAAAGAAAACGATAATAAGAACCATTAAAAAACAACATGCTATTTATTGTAAGGAATGCATTAACGTAACATTGATAACCCCATAGTAGACATGAGTCCTTCATACTTCTACACATGCAAGAAAGTCACAGGTATATACCAAACTACCTAACAGAGACCCAGCAATTCGTTGTTTTTTTTTTAAAATTCAGTACTGCATCATCAATATTATATCCCCTTCAAGTTTAGTTATGCTTCCCCATAGTGCCATGTGTGTGTGTGTGTGTGTGTGTGTGTGTGTGTGTGGTGTGGAGTTTTCCTGGGAGGAAGGAAGGAATGGGAAAATGTTGGGAATGTATGCCAAAAGTATATACACCAAGCAGTGTCACCCAAAACATGAAGGTCAACTCAGCTGCCCTGCTAAAGCAAGCAGACACCTACTGTGTATCAGACAGCATGATTTAAGATTGCTGGAGATAACAGCAATAGCAAAGGCATCGATTCATCCTGCACAGCAGAAGACAATTGTAAACCATTCCTATATTTTACAACTACAGGACAGACAATATAAAGTACTTGGGGGATGATGGGTCTCCTCAAGTCAGATGGCACTTAGCATGCTACTAAGTAAAATTAGAGGCCAACTGTAGAACAGATCACAATCTGCTTATGTGTGAATTCCAAGACAAGTACAGTAGAAGAACAAAGCCAACCAGTTTCCACAATAAAATCTTCAGCATACACCCATCATTTTTAAAGAGAACACCAGGAATCACTTTGAAATCCTGAACTTCACAGGTAGGGAATTCAAGGAACTGTAAAATCAAATCAAATAATTTGTTAAGGATAAATGTAGAAACTTCCAAAAAACAAAGTCATGTCGTATCTGCCTCCTGGTGGTCAATGCAACTGCCAAAGACCAAGACACAGAAGAAAGCAAAAAAAGATATCAGAACAAATGGTGTGAATCGAGGCCAATCATGAAAGCCCACCGCAGTGGTGTGAATTGTCAAGAAAGAAGAGAAGCCGATACAAAGGACAAAACCTCAGGAAGAAACCCAACAAAGAGAGTCAAGGAAGGGTTGTTGTTTTCTTTAATATAATCCCAAATTCATTCTCCAATATTTCTGGATTGAGCAGAAATGACTTTCTGACACCTTTGAGAGCCAGTTAGTGCCAATGGAATTGAGCTAATGGAGCCGTTTCCAATGTTGCTCTCATATCAGCATAGTTATCCAGGGTCCCAATGGGAAAGAAGGGGTTTCAACAGGGATTCTCTCTCTTATCTTTGCATTCCTGTCCAGTTACCTCTTTCCCTTGCCTCATTTCCATCTCCCCTTTTTTACTTGCCTACTGCAAATGCAACAGCCACTTCATTGCTCCTGTCTCTGTTCTGTTCAGTTTTCTTGCTTGCTTGCTAGCTGGATGAGGTCTATGTGGGCATTTCTGTGTTTGCGTGTCCAAGAGTACATTGTGTGTGAGAGAGAAAAGTTGGTTGTGCATATGTGGATCAATTAATTTTATAAATGGGTATCTCATTCTGCATATAATTAAATAGTAATTAATTAAACTTGCTGCCTTTTTGGTATGCATTTTCTTGTGGTTGCATGTAACACATACACACATCCATATGGTTGCTTTTGCATACACTTCTTTGGAGTATGAGGAATAGTAATAAATTCAGAGTCATCTTCCTTTTGGTTAAATTCAATAGGGGCTGCATAAATGATCTTAGATTTATATTAAGTACAGAATGCATCACAGGTAATAATATAAAAGTATTTTCAAAGGCAGCAAAGAAACTGAAAACAGACAGCCAAGATTTAAACTTATTTATGATTAATGGCCCAAGATTAAGCCAAGGCTCTTATTTATAATTTATGATACTATGTATTAATTTACCGGAACAGAGGCTATTTTATATATTTAATTTATAATTTACCATTCTGGCTCACAGAAGCTTACATCAATTATCAATTTTATCAATGTTCTCATTCTCTCCCCAGAGGGCGTTGTAATTTTTTCCATTTAAGAGCTAAAGAATACTGTAACCATAAACCAAAAAAGAGAAATTAAAGCTGAAAAACAATTCCTTTCTACACATGAGCAGTTTATGATTACTTGTTTTTCCCCAGAACAAAGTTTTCTGAGAGATTTGCATACATTCTGTTCATTTTTCCATGTCTACTATAAGCTTGTACATTCTCAAGTCATAAGCAGGTCAGGCATAAAAGGGAAGTAGATGAAGCCACCAAAATCTTTTTCTCTGTATCATTGTGTAAACGTACTTGCTAGAAAAAGTGTCAGCCTGCCATCTTGTTGTTACCCCCCTATGTCTCAAAGCAGTTCAAAATTAAAGAAATTAAATTGAATAATACAATGAAAAATGTATTATCTTGTATGAGATCAGATAGTCATTAAAAAAGTAGAGGGGGAACTATTTATGCAACATCTATAGAGGGAAGGCCTAGATGAAGGAATAGACAGTTGATGGCTTTGGGAACATCCCCAAGCCATACACCTGATCTTTCTGGGGGAGTAAAAACTCATTTAGAATAGAACCTTATACAGAACAGAATTCTCCTTGTTTTGATTCTCTGGCTCCCTCTGTTGCTTGCTTAATGGGATCAATGGGAAGAGGGCTGCCATTTTCATGTGGCTTCCCTTACATCCTTGGCCTGTCACAGGACATGCACCTGTGACCCTGAATGCTCCACCTTCATAAAACTTTTTTTCTGTGTTCTGCTGTGCTCAGACACCTAACAGAGAATAAAACTCAAAGTTTTGAGAAATATTTGGGTGGGAAGAGGGAGAAGAGATATCCATGTTTGTGCTTCCTTGATTCAATTTGGAAAAATATATATTTTTCAAGGCCTGAAAATCAAATCCATACACTGAAACCTCAAACCCTTTTCCTGAAAATAAAAATGCTTAGATTCTGACCACCTTAATTCATTATGCACACACTCCTTCTGCAAGGTTGCCAAATCTTAACTCTGGCAAAGTTCCAATAGTGAATTTCTCCAGGCCCAGCTCTTTTCATCTCAAGCTGTGGTGACAGAAGAAATTGTATTTGGTAGAATTCCCCACTCCATGAAGCTCAGAAGAGTACAGCCCTAATTACAGCCTGTTAACCCAACCTCTAGTTATCATAAATAGTTTAGGAAGTTGATAACTGTGACATGCACTGTGGCTCAAGCACTGTGCTGCGACAGATGCAATTGATTGCCTTTGACTTAACATGTTGTGTGAACTTAGATATTGTGACTAATTGAACAAGTCATATTTCAAACTAATCATGACACAGTCCCATATGTGATTCCAGCAATTGATTAATTAAAGAAGTAGCACAAACAGAATCTAAATATTTGTAGACATCTTGTAAATACATCCAAGTCAGCAGGCCTAAACTGGAGTAAAACTCATGCAACTACATGGGGAAACATGTCCCACACCATTTGACCAACATCCTCATTTTGCTCTATATAGTAGCAAACAATTATTCCATTTATCATGTAGCCACAAGATTTGTTAGAACATCAAGAGGAGAGAGAAGGTTTTAATCCAATGTCAATTAATGATTTAATGTTCTTTTATTTTGGGGCCTTGATTTGAATTCAGGCCAGACCTGAAGATTCCTCTGGTCAGACAGCTGGAAAGTACACTGAAAGAAACCATGCAGGTGGTCTTTCAGTTCAGTTTGCATTGAAAATAACCCAGCAAAATACCTTAATGAATGCAGCCACCCACACTGGGCACCCTTTAAAGTAATTTCAGAAGCAAATTGAAAAACAGCCTCCAATGAAATCAAAGGGCTAATTCTTCATGCCAAGGTAAGTACAACATTAAGAAGGATTTAGTCAACTGGAAAGAGCTTGTTACTGTATATGTTCCTCCTTAGCAGCAAATAAACAGTATGGCTAATAAGTATGAATAAGTTGTAGCTGTTCAGTTTATTTGTTAGTGTTTTAAAAGGCTACACTGACTTGCTACATCAAGAGGAAGGAAGGAAGGGAGGAAGGAAGGGAGGGAGGGAGGGAGGGAGGGAGAGAGGGAAGGGAGGAAGGAAAGAAAGAAAAGAAAAGAAAGAAAGAAAGAAAGAAAGAAAGAAAGAA
>JANHFL010006056.1:0-11297 GCA_032468155.1 Oxyrhabdium leporinum
CCCCGCACTTCTGGGAATCCCATTTTTCTCCCTCCCCAAGCCTCCGTCTGCGCCCTGCACTTACCTGCATCCACAATGGGCCGCGTGGAGACTCCTGGGAGGGGAGGGGCAGAGTGGGCGGAGGCAGCCAGGAGTGGGATTTGGGGGTTTGGCGATCCCCGCAGAATCTTTGCTAAGGGTTCGCCCAAACCCCCAGCAGCCCACCCCTGGGCCCACCCCAAAATTATGTGTCTATTGCTCCCATAATTTACAGACCGTATGATCAATGATGAATATTACAAATATTATAACCGGAGGCCAGAACCGTTTGCAATTATTTTTTTAGCAAAACTGTACCCTCTCCCCCTTGCATACTTTCCACAGAATTGGTGAAAGAACATTTACACATTGCTTCCTCCAAGCGTTGACTGTCATCACTGAATTTTAAGTGGAATGATAGATTTCCTAGTGCTTGAGGCTATTACTAAACACATCTTCTCCTGGATTTCAGTCGTTTTTGAGTGAGCTCAGGTTGGGCAGATGTGTTCATAAACTGATGTTTTAATGATACGATGAAATCAAAAATCAAATTTAATTTTTGCAAAATTGTTAACCCTAATGTGCCAGGAGCTCTTCACTCATACAGGTTAATCGCTTTCAGTAGCGCCTCATAAAGTGATCCCACTTCATTGAATATCTAAGTTCTCAATTTGGCACAGAGATCTTGGGGACAATTCTTTTGAAAAAAAAATGAGCTATGTAAGAGGAAGAAGCAGTTACCTGGAATCAATGACAAAACTTTACCTTTTAAAAAATAATATTTGTAAAAAGGCTTAACTACAACAAATGTCCAGTGGGCAACAGAGAACTGTTTACCCAAGAGGAAAAAAACTCTGAATGTAAGGCAGTTGTCCATCAAAAGTATTATAACTATAGACACAGCTATTGTGTGCTGCCCAGTTTTCCAACCTTGTCAATTAGGGACTGCCAGCACCAGATGAAACTAATGCTGGATATTCCTCCTGTAACGTCTGTGTGTTTGTGTGGGAAAGAAAGATACTTGTATGTGTGTGTGTATATGCACATCAGCCAAAAGCTACTTATCCCCATCTGCATATAGCAACTATTCTGTCACAGAAGGCACTTTCACACCCAAGTACCCACATACATATACTCGCATTTTCCTTTCTTTCTAGAAGAGTTTTTAAAAAGACATGTCTCAAGAAGTGAAGCTCTGCCAAGAAGGAAAAAGAAAGAGGGCTACAAAAACTGGAAATGAGGGGAAGAATAACTTGGCAGGGAAGGAAAAACAAACCTTGTTGAAGCATTAGAAAAAATAGGATCAATTTAATCAGGGAGAAGCAAAGAGAAGCTGTGCTTTTCCTAAATTGGATTGTGGTGATTAGACTTATCTTTAACAGCATCCATGTTAGTGAGATCTGCCATCGTTCGCATCTTCTGTTTATTTGCTTCGTTTCAGTATCTTTTTGGCAATCGTGAAGTAGAGTGGGAGGTGTTTTACAAGTAACTGTTTGGGGCCTCCTATCTCTACAATACTGCAGCTAACATACGCATCCAGTCAGAATGCAGTCTCCTTGGCTACCAAAGCCCTATCAAAACTAGAAGCTTGAATCTCAGCTAATATTAAATATCTGTGCCCTGTCAAGCTGGCCAATTAATAGGAAGGAGAGTAAACAGAATGTGTGATCAAGGACAAGGGAAGACCTGAAGTCAGAAACTTTTGAGGGACAGCATTCAAAAACAGCCATACATTTAAAACAGAAAAGGGGAGATATGTATGCAGTAAATATAGCTAGAAATTGAAAGTAGTGAGGAAGGCAAAATTTGTCAAATATCTGAACCATCAAACAGAGATTCCATTTTAGGTTTCAGCAGGAAGAAGTGAGTAAAGCAGACAAATCAGCAAGATTCACAATATATTGGAAATATTTGATTTGGGATATATTGAAGACATAACTCAATATAAAAAAATGTATTTTAAACTTATTTAACTGCCAAACTTTGTGCACCTCAGAGTGACTATGGATAGATAGACATTCCTGAAAAATGTGATATGAAAATGGGTCCGCACCTTATTATATGGTAGTCTTCTGGGTTTGAAGAAGATACACTGTTATACAGTTCTTCTGTGCACATGGGAGTGGCTCGACAGTCTCAGTCTGGAAGTGTAGAATCTAGCACAATGGAGGCAATGAAAGTCCATTGTTGTAATAACTGTGGGTGTTATTCTGTGATGCCACTTGTGGTTTTCTATCAGTTTGTGGTGATGCCTGTCTTCAAAGCTTGTGGAGGCTTCATAGCACAGAGCTCACCAATGGGTTTTGTCAGCAGCTGCAGCTTCTAGTTCCCTTAGGTGGATGACACAGTGGCATAGGCTTTCTCCCCCAAGATTTTGTGATGCTTCCATGGTTGATTGTGAGGTCTCTTCCTAGACTCCGGTACACTAGAAAGCAACTGGTGAGGCATATGGTAGTCATCCATTCTGATGATGTTTTCCATCTTATCTGAGCTTTGATAATCAGGGACTCAATGCTGGTGGACCCCACATGGTCTAGGTCCTCCAGGTTGGAGACCCGACTTTGCCAACCAATGCTGAAAGGTAGAGCAAGAACACACATGTGAAATTTCTCCAGTTGTTTGATGTGTCTTTGGTTCAGAGTCCAGGAGTCACATTCATATAGACGAAAAGGGATAACCACAGCCCTGTAGACTTTCAGCTTTGTGGAGATAAGGATATTGCAGGGATTTATTTTACTGTTCAGCTAAGCAATTGTATCTGAATATATGATAATAAAACATCTGAGAAGAAATGAATGCAAATAGAATTGAAGGACTGTTCATTCCTTGAATTCCACTGATGTAGTTGCATTCATTCTGGGTAACCCTAGACGCTCACAGCTTATCCATTTTATGAACATGATATGCTGCTGTTTGCATGTTTTGGTGGGGCTGCAGGTAACCAAAAGACTGACTCTTTTCCCTCACTTGCAAATGTTTGAAGTATCCTGAGAGTTTGAATCTCATCCCAACTGACATACCGATCTATTGCAAATTTAGTTTTGACATGAATATTTCCTTTTTCTCCACACAATTGAGATTTTTATATTCTCTCACAGTGGAGAGCATAATGCACTGAAAGAAATCTAGTAGGCAGGTGCACAATACTCATTAAGCTCTCTTGCTAGCATCCGCCAATGCAATCAAGCCATTCCAGAGCTAAAAATCTTTCTGCACATATTGGAGAAGGTTCCATCATTACAAACCAGAGTCCTTCTGAAGGCTATTCTCCCCAGGGTGGTAGCTGTAATGATTTTAAAGATTACCTTGTCATGAAGAGGTAAGATCCATGTAAATCCTTCATAGTTCTTTTATACAAAAAATAAAATAAAAGTGGGGGGGGGGGACACCAGGAATGTGTGATGAGAGTCGGTGAAATTAAGTCAAGTTTTCAAAGAGAATTTAGCCTTTTGAAAACAGCTCTAAATAGCCTTCTCCTTAAGACGCATTTATAGGTGTTGGCAGTAGTCTGCTCACAGCTGGATTCTGCACTTTTTCCCCTTGCACTCATTTATGCCATTGTAAATTAGGAGTGGCTCATTTTAGTTGAGTGGAGCTTAACTGAGAGGATAATCAGGTCTTCTGATTTTATTGAAATGTTATCAGTGAGTTCAGTCCCCAAATGTCAGCATCTTCATTCCTTCTAGGTAATGCTGTCACATAATTAATAAAACTGTTACAGATGATCTTCCACTAATTAGGCAATATACTTGTTCTACTTACTAATTAAAGAATTACTTTGACATTTGGACTTCCTAAGCTGTCAACCTTTCATGTATGTGTATGTGGGTGTATACAATCAGATATAGAAACACACAATGTTTTACGTGTGTTTGTGTATGTGTGTTTTCCAGTAATAACTATTAGCAAGATCCTAAGGGCTACTTGATTAAAAAAAAAAGACACTGCTTAGACATAATATATGAGAGAATGACATAATCTCTTGCACAGATTATTACTATATTTCTCTATGTCTAATCAAAGATATATAAAAATATTTTTTTCTCTACAGTCACAATATTCTCTTGTATGAAGATGGCCATGCTGTTGTTGCTGATTTTGGAGGTAAAAAAATGGATTTTAAAAAAAATCCATGCTCTGTAAAAAAAAACAAGATGACATAATGACTTTGCATGGGTGGATGGACACTTTGGAATGTTGAGTACATGTCACAGGTCACTTATAAATAATTGACTTTGGTGAGTCATCAGTTGAGCTGCAACAGATATTTTGCAGAAGCACCCACCCTTATGTACCCCCAACCCTTGAAGTCCAGTCTGGTTACATGACAGGTTGGTACAAATGGTATTTCTGGAAAAGCGAGGTCTGCAAAATGCCACTGATTCTTTGTCCTGTGATTGACTCATGATTGCAAAGAATACGATATTTCCATCTAGCAACACTTAATTGTAGGTGTTTGTGTAAAAGAGCCCTGTGCTTAAAGTAAAAAGCTTTTAAAAATGCAAAAATAAGAAAAAAATCTGTACAGGACTTTTCTGCATTAGAAGTTGCCATGTGTAGCATTGTTAAGGAATTAAAACACCTGTTTTTGGTCTTCGGCAGCATGCTGAAGTCTTAATTGCTGAAATATTCAAATAATATGTGTTTTTACAAAATTATTGTTATGCTTCACGAAACCGATCACTTGGATACTCAGCTGTGTTATTACTGCATTTCTGTTTTGTTTTCATATTAGCTGCTTATACTTTTTTCAACTTGCTGATCTGAATTAAGTGATATTGATTTACAAATACTCTCCTCCCTTTGTTTTTGCTTTAATTTTGAATCTTAGAATCAAGATTTTTGCAGTCTCTGGATGAAGACAATATGACAAAGCAACCTGGGGTTTGCCTTTTTTTTTAACATTTTCATGTGTTTGAGTGTGTGTGTATGTGTTCCACGTATAGTATACGTCTATATATTAGTCCAAGTTACAGTATATTGATAGTGTGTTTCACTGTTTCTTGTCCACATTAATTTTCAGTAGACCGCTCGAGAGTGACAAAGATTATTGAGCAAAAAATGTTCTTTCTGCTTTGCATGCAGAAATGGGTTCTAGTCAGCATCAGTGAGTACCTTAATATTAGCTTATATTAGCTAGTTCAAAATCAAATTGTAACTCTTGATGGAGTAGCTTCCCGCCCACTCCTGCTTATGTCGTAATTGTTTTACCCTTTCCAAGCTTTCATGAAGAACTCTTCTGAGACACAAGTTGAGTTTTGTACTGAGAGTTGTCACATAGAGCTTGCAAATTTGGTGCCATTCTGAGAAAATCCCTTTTTTCAAATTGTCTTTGAAAAATAGAATGGGAAACAATTGCCTGAGAGGGGAGAGCTGAGTTGTAGTTGGTGGAACCCCACAGATTAACCTTACCGAAGATGTCCCTAAGCATGCTGATTGCCACTATGGATATTATTTCCAAAATTTTCTACCCCAATTCACTAAACCAGAACTCTCTAAAAATTCCTTCATTTCTATCACTATATAAATATCTTAGTAAGGCTTCTTTCAAATCCGAAGAATTATGACCTTCACCATTACAGGTAGTCCTCATTTAATGATCCTATTTGGACTGGGGTTTGGGTCATTAAGTGGAGCCTCTCATTAGACCAAACATCACATGACAACACTGTTTAGTGACAGCAGTTTCCAAATTGAGATCACTTGGCCCGATTTGCAACCATGCCATCATTAGGTGAGGACTGCATGCTTCACCTGACCTGACATGCTCACCTCCCCCTCATGTGTGTCTCTCTCAATCTCTGCTGTTTTGGTGCCACCCTCACCAACCCCAGCTCTCAGTTGCCTCCAGCTGACCTCTGCTACCCTTTTCTCCCAGTGCTGATGAGGGCTACCCAGCTGAGGCAGCCACTGGCCCTTCACAAGGCCCTTGCACAGGCTTCCCACAGTCTCATAGGGGCCTCCTGAAGATCTCCAGAAACACTAACAGGCTTCATAGCAAGAAGAGAAAGAAGACAGCAAAGTCAGTTGGGGTGGCAGTGTATATGCCAGAGATAGGTGGTAGAGTGCAAGTAGCCTCCCCCGCTTCCCCAAAAAGCACAGATCTGCAGGTGGGTGGTGAGAGTTGAAGGGCATGCTAAGGCCATAAATGTGGAAGACTGCCAAGCCCTCATTTTTTTTTATCCCATGACCCTGGGCACATTGCAACAGCTATAACTTCAAGGACTGGTTGTAAGTATCATCCATTCAGCATCGTAGCATCGTTGTAACTTTGAACGATCACTAAATGAAGGTCATGAAACACAAGCCACCTGTACTCATTGTAAATGGGGCTGCCGACTCCATCCTCAATTGCAAAGAATCAAACCAGAGGCTCAATGAAAAGTACTAAGCTGCTCTGAAGCACAGTCACCGTTTCCAAAGCCTGAAAAGGGACAAAGAAACCTGAAACTGGTGGTGAACCTGCAGTAAGCTGCACGTACAAGAAGAGAGACCATAGGATTCAGTCATTTGTACATTCAGTGCTTATTAGTGGGCTACATTTGTCATAGAATACATGTTGCTCCTTTGTACCCAGGCATATTGCACAACTGATTTCAGACGGTCTTCAGTAAAATTGTATTTCAGAGTGGAAATATGTACAATGAAAATTGTTCTGGTGTTTTGCAGAATCTCAAAATGCAATCTATAATGCCTTCTCTGCGTGTTAATATGGAAACAACCCAATCGCTATTCTTTCCTTTCATTCATGGAATTATTTCGTTAGCATAGTACTAGAAAACAAACAGAAATAAAGTAGAGAAGAGATGGGCTCCCTTGTGAAGAAACGTAACATACAGTTATTGCATTATTGATGTTGTCTTGATATATAGAATCTGCGTTGGATGGCCCCTGAAGTATTCACACAGTGCACACGGTACACCATAAAAGCTGATGTTTTCAGCTATGCCTTGTGTCTCTGGGAACTGTTAACAGGAGAAATCCCATTTGCTCACCTGAAGCCAGGTAAGACTCTGAGCCAGTTTAACATCAAGCTTCTTGCACAATAAAGCAATGCTCTGCATGTGAATAATTTCAACTTGCTTTTAGAGGAATGCTTGCTTATTTATTTGTTCTGTTTAATATTATGAGGTTTCTGTTTTTACATAAAACCTGTAGAGACAAGGTATTGCAATCAAGCCACAGTAGTCATTGAAATCAGGACCTCATTAAAATAAAGAAAGAAAAAGAATCATACAGGCAACTGAATAGCTGATAATAACATTTAGGCCTTAGATACTTCCTCCAAACTGGTTCAGCCTTACTAGAATTTTAATATTCTTTTACTACAGGGATTGCTGCCTAAAAGATAATAATATATTGATGAAAAGATACCAGAAAACAGAAGCAAAAAAGTACCCACATCACAGCCAGACACATGTCCTGGGGAACCTTCAGAGCTAAAACCGTGCATTAAATAAATTAATCCAGTGTCAATTATTGCATTTTAGAATTGTGTAGTTTCAAAGGGACCTTGGAAATCTTCTAGCTGACTCCTCTTCAACTCAGGATTTATATCTGGGTGCATAACATTTGCTAATTCAAGAAGATACTTGCATTTTTCTTTTTCAAGATTTGGGAGTGGAAGGAGAATGATCAGCTGCCTTTTATGGATTTGGTGGGATCTAATTCTTTTTTTAAAAAAGAGAGATGTGCATTTCACTAAGTTCATTTGGATCCAAATACCGGCTGCTGCTACCAAACACAGCCTAAATCGAAGAGGTTTCTGAAGAAGTCAGTTTACTGTAGTAACCAAAGAAGATCTATACTGTAAATAGCATCTGTGATTTATACTTCTCAAGAAGTATAACAAGGAAGGATGGGACAAAAAGGTCCATCTCTGTGGAAAACAGCAGTGTCTCCTCTTTCCTTCTTCCCAGCTGCTTCTCCCCAGAATGGGACAACTTGCAGTGAGTTGGCCATGACAAGTTGGCCATAGCGAATTGTCATAGACCCGCCTCTCCCTACTGATTTTTTTCTCCAGGTTTCTCCTTATTGCTATTAACAGCCAAATGTTTTCACGGTGCTAACGGTCTTTTAAACACTAAGAAGCTTGCTGTCTGAAGAATTCCTCTGAATCTTCCTGTTTTAACATGTATCTGTTGTTTCTCACTAATTAGCTTCACTTGTCTTGTACAAAAGCTCTCCATTCCATTTCTCCATTGCTGGGCTTTTCAGCATCATTATTCTTCCAATGCATTTAAAGCTACATATTTATTGAACTTCTGTTCTTACATTTTGTTGGTGAAAACTGAAGAAGATTCCTTTATTACCCTTCCTTCTGAGAGCTTATTAAATCCAGATTTACATTTCTTCGGACTTCTATGGAATTATTATTTGTTTCCTTAGTCCATTCTTTATTTTTTTTCTCCTTCTCTCTTTTCCTTTTTCAGCAAAACAAATTATATGTTTTAATTGATGGGTTTGCTGGCATTAATTTGTTAAATCTATTCAAGTAGGGGAATGAGGTTTCGATGTAGAATATGGAGGGCCATTGAAGAAGCTTTGCAACTGTTCACTTTTTAAAATAAATTTTTATTAAAGAAAATGTTAACAGAATAAAAACAATATGATTTTTTTAAAAAGGGAATATAAAAGTAAAGTAAAAGAAAAGTAATAAATAAGAAAAAAAAGGACAAGAAAGAAAGAAATATAAAAAGTGGTTTCCAATTTTCTTTACAGCATTTATAAATGTATTTATATTTTATCCCCTCTCTCCGAAGATACAACATGCACGCTTTCTTTTCATATTTCAGCATTTCTAATAATCAAATCCTTTTTTTTCCCTTTTTTCCAATCTTAAAACTAGTTTTTCCATCCATTATATTTGGTCCTCCATTTGCTTCTTGTTTCTTTTTGGTTAACATCTTTATCTTTTGGGTATTAATTTTAAAACCAGCTATCACACCAAAAATATTTTAGTTTTTCCATTAATATTTCTATTTAGGGAATTCTTTCAGAAATATCACCATACCATCAGGAAATGTCCTTCCCTTTCACTCTTCATTCCAGCAATTCTCTCATCCTGCCTTATATCTCTAATCAATACTTCAAGAGCTGGAATGAATAAAAGTGAAGATAAAGGGCATTCTTACCTTGCCCCTTTTTGGATCTCACAAGTTTTTCTTAATTCTCCATGGAACTAGGTTTGTGTGTTTCTTGAAATTAAGTTAGTACATATTGTCATTCAGATTCTGCTGCAAAATGTAAATAAAATTCCTTCTTCCCGATTTTGATCTAACATATTTCCGAACATGTTTCACACAACATATTTAAACTGCATCCATTTTCTGGGTTCATAATATGCTAAACTATTGACTAACGCCAACCCTAACCACTTTAATCTATGGTTTAGCATGTTATGAACCCAGAAAATGGATTAATTCAGGATAAATATGTTGTGTGAAGCATTTATCAAAGTACAGAAGACCTAAACAATGTTAACACCAGTCAGAATTGATCCCGCTGTTCAAATGCATTTGATAGGCATTTCTTTGCCTTAGTGACGAATGTTATGTAAACCCAGCTAATTTCATTAGGTTATCAAGTTATTTGGGATTCCTGTCATAGAATGGATATTTGAATACTGTCACCAAATTGATATGACATGCACTATCAAATATTTTAGTGAGAAAAGGAAGATCCCTCAATGCCATCTTATTTATAAAACATTTATTTATTAGATTTATAAGCCACCATTTAACTATCAGAGTGACTTTTTGGTCATTATGATGGAGTTGTGCTCAGAGTAAACCTCTATATTCATAATGGCTGATTAAGTCCTATTAGCTCAATTCACTGCATTGGAACAATTGCTTCAATGGGTTTCACAACTTCCTAGGAATAATCTAGTCATAGTAAATGGAGAGTGCAGGAAACAAAGCATTCGGATTAAGAAAAGAAAACAGAGATTAGGTCTTTGTCCCAGCCCATGGAATTTGGAGACACATGCATTACTGTGCCTAGGTCAGAATGACCGCTGACTAAGTCAAGCTCTGTAACCAGTAAGAATCAAGTGTATAACACTCAGAAAAGGAACTTTTATTTCATGTGGCCATTAATACATAACTTTCTCTTCAGCTCTTTATTTCCATTTGGCTGTCTTCTTTGGAACTCTCTTTTTCTAAGGTATAATTCCAGTTGTTAAAAGCTTGCAAGCTATTCCATATTTTCCTCTCGGGTCATGTCCTTTACGAAGATTGCTAGAAGCAAGGAAGAATTGTGTTTTCCTCTTTGTTAGGAAGAAAGAAAGAGATGACAAAACACAAACACTGCCAACCGAACATTTTTTGACCCCAGTCTTTTAACTCTGTTTGGGAAAGCAAGGCAATTGGATGACTATTAATCTATGATGAATTTTAAAATAAGACTAAATAATGCAGGAAGATAATATAGGAAGGTGGAAGGCAAGCATCTTAAAAAGAATGAAAGATTGGCAGTGTGCTGAAAAACTGCTTAGGTTTTATAATACAAGCATAATTGAAATAAAAAGGTAACAATCCATCACGTAAGGCATAACTGCCAACCAATTAAGCTACTGCAATGGTGTTTATCAATTAGGCTGTGAGCAAAAGATTTTTGTGAAGAAGAATTACACTTAATAGCCAGTGCAAAGCTGAATGAATAAACCATTTACGGCTGTTGTGGTAGCTTCCTTTTACTACATGGGAATAAGAGGTCATATTGAGTTAAGTCCAGAGAAGCATAAACTCCACTGCTCTGGCTATCCAAATATGGAAAACTTTGTCTTCTTTTGCTATATTGTCTGCAGTTGTTGCTTAGGAAAAGCCACTGGGGTAATAGTAAGAGGAACGGGGATATGAAGATTAATAAATATAGATTCCAATTGAAGTTGAAGGTGGAGTTTAACTTCAGGAGGCAAATTTGCTGCTTGGATTTGAACATCAGTTAATGTTCAGTGTCTTTATTCAACCCTAGAAGGTAATTGTGAAATTTATTTTCTAAGGAGTTGCAAATTTATCCATTAAGGCTGACTTGTTGCAATTCACTATGATTAATTAAGAAACAACCGGATACTAAACCAGATACTAAACATTACAGGCAGTGGTGGGATTCAAACTTTTTTACTACCAGTTCTGTGGGCGTGGTTTGGTGGGTGTGGCTTATTGGTCATGTGACTGGGTGGGCGTGTCCACCCCACACCCCATTTTGGGCCTAGTGGGCCTCCCTGCAGCCTCCTGGGAGCCAAAATGGGGCACGGGGAGAACTCCAGGAAGGGG
>JANHFL010006056.1:21279-59729 GCA_032468155.1 Oxyrhabdium leporinum
TTCTTAAAAACTTCCAGTGTTGGAGCATTTACAACTTCTGGAGGCAAGTTGTTCCACTGATTAATTGTTCTAACTGTGTTCTAACATGAAACACATTTCTTTTCCCCTTTAAGTTGATTGGCAGCACTCCATCACCACCACTATCCTCCCCTCCTTTTACACATGGCTTACTTGTCTACTAAACAACATGTTGAATATTAGGCCTCATGATCTTGCAGAATACTAGAATACCAGTGTATGTACAGTGTATATCAGAAATCTCGGTATTGCCTGAATTATGCATTGCGAAGTGCAGTCATGTGTACATGGGCTGATGCATCCACATGAACAAGGTGTCCAATTCCTCCTTCAGCCCCAGCCAAAAAAACTATGAAAAGAAGTGATAAGTGACTGGAGAAAGAGGGGAGGAGAGCTTCAGTCTGCCAATACAAGTTCAGCAGATGGCAGAACTCAACTTCATTGTCATCATCAGATTATGCATGACATAGATTTTATGCATGCCAACCCTTGTGTCAAGAAAGATGGAAATGTCTAATTTAAAACTGGAACAGCTAAGGGTGCATTAGACTCCCTCAGAATGATTCTGCTGGCTTGGAAATAACAAGGGCGGATTTTTTAAAAAAATATTCCCACTAGAAGAGCCCATTGGATTGAACTGAGGATGTATTTATTTTGAATAATGGAATGGGAGATGAGCAAGAAGTGTGTTCAGGTGCAAGTGAGAAATATATCTAAGGCATAGAGGGATTTGCGGTATATGATATTTTGGACTGCACAGATCTCTCTGTGTTGTGTGTAGAGATGTATGCAGTTCCTGAAATTATAAACTGCTCTGGTTTTTCATTGCTTCATATGTTGTTTGTCCTTAATGAAGGGATGTCTCTGATGTGTCCTGAAGACACAGGCTCTATCTCTACTTCCTAAATTCAACTAAGCTGGTTTCAGATGCATACCTAACCTTTCAAATCCACAGTGGAAGGCAAACTGAGGAACTATTCACTTTCTTCCTACTGCCATTCTATATAACTGGAGAAGACACAACTTCTCTTATTCTTATATCTATTCCACTTTTTCATGGTATTGACCAACCAGCCTATGTTCAAAATGGTAGATAGGTTTCCTTTTCTCCCCTATTCTGTCACAGAAGGTTGGATGTTGCTATTTGGCCAAGTCTACGCATTCTCTGGAACCACTTTAAATGCTTCCAAAATTGTAGTAGTACCCTGAGATTCATCAATGAAAATGTTCTAAGCATTTCGTAATACCTTTTTTCCCCTGAAAATGTACCTCTTTGCTGCTTTCTTAAAAGGTTCAACATAACATTGTGTGTTCTGTTACAAAACAATACAATCACAACTGAATTTGGGGGAAAAAACAGAACAACACGGAAAATGGCGCAATGACCCTCTAAATTCTGCAGATACCTGAGTTAACAGATGATATTTTTTTTCAAAGAAAAGAGAGAAAACAGCCAACTTCAATACAGAGGTCTTCATTATTGTATAGTGTACATAAAATCACATATATTATTAAGAGGAACCATGTAGCTTCCTTCATTTTGCAGGGTATTTTTTAATTTGAAATTTTGACGGAGAAATATAGTATCCCAAAACAGGACATATAACAGTCTTCTTAACAGATTCTTTTGCAGTGAATTTTTTGCTGTGAATCTGTGGGTGGGTCGGTGAGGGAAAAAAAAGCATTTGTAACATGTTCTTCAGGTATAGCATTTGGAAACAATCTAAACTCTCCAATGGCAATGTTTCCTTGAAGAAAGCAGAGAATTTGAGTTCCCAAATCTGAATAGCTCTCCCTTTTTTTGTATTATTTGGACTAGACCTGCATTAGACTTCAGCATTTTACTTTAAATAAAGACCAGTTAACATTCGGTTACCTCTGTCAGTCCTGTATAATTTGATATTTTCATATATTATCTGATGATATGAACATTTAAAAATAAATATTTTCTGTTTCATCATTACTAATTTATGGCCACAGTTCTAAAACTTACCGCACATCACTTCATTTTCAATTCTGGTCTGGCTTTTACCAGCTCTTTGTTTTCCATAAAATATTGCACTAACATTTGAAATTTCTGATCTGGTAAGCGTGGATTTTCATAGCCTGAAAGGTGGTTTTGTCTTTGAAGAGGACTAAGGAAGAATGCAAGTGTTAAGAAAGGTTTGCTTTGCTTTGTTCCACTTGCAAAGGAAATTCTTCTTCATAATCAATAGATGTGGGAGACGGTGAAGGCATGAGAACTGAGATTTCTGCTTTATTTATATTACAGGAAAGCGGAGATGTCTCAGTTCGTTGCTCATAACTGATGTCTTTAAACTCTGTGAACAAAGGAAGCTCTTGATGTGTAGCTAGTGGCATTTTACCTTCTTTATGTTTTGTGCCGTCTTCATCAAATGGATTATCCAGATTTTTTTGCAAATTGTGGTCATTATCCATATGCACATTATGGTTCTTTTGAGGATCCACGCTTCTATTTAGATATAGGCTTCCATTTTCAGAAGAATTCGGGATGCTGAATGTATTAGAGATAATGGCCACCTTGACAATATTTTTATGCAGTGCTTTGTTATTGTCCCATTCATCTCCAGATTGTGCTGCTGCTTCTTTCAGACCCGGTGAGTCCAATGGTATATTTGGAATCAACTCACTGTTTTCTGTTTTAAAACCTAATCTCAGTTGCTGTGTTAAGGTTTCATCTTCCGCTGGGCTGTTAATTTGTAGCTCTTCTTTCAGGGCTTGACAATCAGGCAACGTACTACTCAAGTGAACTGACGGTAGGAGTCTATCTGTTTCCTTTTTTGAGATAATCTGGTGTGCGTTCGATGGTGGTATTTCCACTACATTTTGAGACTCTGTACCAGATAGATTTTCTTGCATAGATTCAGATTCACTAACCTTTTCCTGCCCTTCCAGTTCATCTTTCCTGGTGAAATTTCCATTCTGCCCTTTTAAAGGTTGGTCTCTGAAGTGATCTATACTCACACTAGGCATTTTATTTTCTATTATTTGCTGAGAGTGCATATAATCTCCATTGCTGGGTTTCTGAAAGTCAAGGCCATCTGCTTGCCTAAAAGGAGCTGAAGAAAGGCAATGGCATTTTTCTTTTGATTCTTTTTGTGGAGAATTCTGATGAAAGGACAAGACTTCAGCATCTGAAGTACCCCTCTTAAGCTTTTTAGAACTCAACGATGTAGAAATATTATTTGTTACATTTGGCGCAATATTGGGTGAATGGCCAGATGAAGGGCAGATAATGGGAACAGTCCTTCTTGAAGTTCTATTTACTGAGAATGTAGGTGAAGCAGTTGGAGGTTTTAAATGCTTGGTTGATGAGGAAGCCTTGATAATATTCAAGGCAGGCATAGTGTGAAAAGCAGCAGAAGTGGGTATTTCTCCATCCTTGCCATTTTCTTCAGGCACTTCCTCAACCACTGCTTTATTAGAAATGCCATCTTTGCTGTTTTCTGACCTCTCTTGAGTTGAATGTTCTGAGCTCTTTTTTCTTTTCCTCTTCTTCTCTTCCATAGGTAGCAATCTCACAGGTTGAGAGTTTTTTTGATGAAGTTCCTTCGGCTGGATTTTTCCTTTCCTAAAAAGATGTAAATTTAATTGAACAGTCAATGAATTTGGGCTTTTCGTGTTTATTTTATACCTTTGGATTGGTTCATTCTCTTTTTCCCTAGGAGGATCCATGAGAGGGGAAGAAGATGGCTGCCTTTCTTTATTTTTTGCTTCTGAATCACTAAGCAATTTTGCCCAAGTAGGAGACTGTTTTCCTTGAATCTGCTCATGCGATTGTTTGTTCTGAGGAAATCTTTTTCCACTTATACCACTACTCACATTTGCCCTTTTTATGGTTGCCAGTTTAGGTATGTAAAAGCTAACCTGCTTGGGCTTCTTAGTTTTCTTGATTGCTGGTGATAAAGGTATATTTGCAGCATTCATACAGCAGCCAGCTGACCTTGTGCCCTTATCTTCACTCTGTTCTGCTTCCAATCTTATGGTTTTGCCATGGTTCTCTTCCATTACTGTTGGGCAATTTTGATTTTTATCGCAGTGTATGCATTTAGAGATAAGGAAGTGGTCTAGTTGTGGAGAAATATTCCTGCTCCTTGCTAAGAATTCACATTGTGATCCATGGTGTTCTAATGCCGTTTGCACACAGTGTTCCTTAGACTCTTCTGTTGTCGATGACAAGGCTGTAATTAGGTGCCTTTGCTTGTAAGGCTTGAAGCAGTCATCACACTCAGTCTGAGAAAGGGACTGACACAACTCATTTGCTAAATGTTCCCCAAGCTTCTCCTGTACCAAAGCACAGACAGGCCTTGAATGTCCTCCTTGCCGTGTGTCACTTCTGATTCCTGCTAAATAGAAATTGTTGAAACTTAACACATGTAGAGGGAGTTTTCCTACACTGATTAAGCAGATGTTTGGAATACCTTCAACAATGATGCCCGCCCCCACAAAAATATATTCTCTGGAACAACTGGCTCATTTCTCTCTTCCTCTGCAAAATAGAGTCACCTGAAGAAGTGCTGTCTTTAACATTCATTCAGAGGGAACATTTAACATCTGAAGTGAATGCTTGGAATTTTTTAAAAAAATGACCTTGACCAGAAGTAATTATCATGTATAGCACGGTTTCCCAACCCCCCGGGCCACAGCCCACTATCAGACCTTGAGCATTTCAGAACCAGGCCATAGAAGTGGTGGGCAAGCATGTGCATGCACACGCATCCCCACTTGTGCAAGCACATATGCACATTCCTGCTCACGCAAGCAGCAGGCAAGCATAGGCGCATGTGCTCTATTTGCATGAGCGACGAATGGAGTGCCCCCCTCTTGCACAAATGGAAGTGTGCCCATATGCGTGCGCTTGCCTGCCACGCATGCAGATCCATCTCCTCTCCCCCATGCCAGCCCACAAAGCCAAAAAGGGGAACGCTGATGTATAGGCTATGTAAGATAACAATATGGTAAGTTCTAGATATAAAAGATGTACCCAGTTTGTTGTTATTCATTGACTATTATGATGGTGAAAGTCGAATAAGTCTCTGAACTCTCCATTCTCCACTCCATTTTCTTTCCCGCAATAAATTTTTCTTCATTTGTATATCTCTGAGCATTTTTCCCTCCCTGCCTCACTTTTTCTTACTTCAACCAACCTTGTCCAAATTTCCATTGTTCCCTTTTTATACCAGTTTGTGCCAATGATTTGAGTTTTGTCCTTCCGATTCACTATTTTATTAAATTCGTTTACCACTCATCTCACTGCAAAGTGACTCAATTATCAGTCCTTACCTTCACTGATATGATTGAGAGCTATTACCCCCAATTGAATTTGCTTTTCTTTCTTCCCCTGACCTCATCTCAAACTTTCTGTGCCAGGAAGCTGCCCTCCTCGTGAAACTACCATTATCTTTGTGGTATTGTTATCAGAGATCCAAAATCAAAGAAAATGATTGAATTTGTATATTATATGTTTCTACTGTGTTCCACATCTCTGTGGCAAACTTCATTTTATATCTGTGTAGCTACTAACAATGTATTTAGTCCCACAAATCAAAATCATTGTTCTGTTGCAGGTAGGCTATATTGGCATGGGATTTAATTACATTTCTGATTAATTTCTCTTGTTCAAATATTCTTGGATCCAGGACCCATAGACCCCACTTTCATTTCTATTTTGCAATATGTTATGTCTAGGATATCAACTAGGACAATATTCAGTGAAGGGATTTTTTTTATTATTTTCTCTTTCTGGAAGATTACTTACCTTGATTGAAAGTTGTATCATCTTTTAATCTTGTGTTTAATAGATCTTCCACAAATTGCCCAGAGTTTTCTGAATGTTGAGTTCTTTGGAAATGTTTTTGCATTGGTAACTCTGTTTTATGAGATACTTCTATATTCTGGGAAGCTTCTTGAAGGAAAGGCTGAAGCAGTTTACACTTAAAGCATAAGAAATGCTTGTTTTTCGTTGGTTCATTCTTACTTTGAATGCTTCCAAATGGGATTTTGGGGCCTGTACACTTACACTCTGGCTTTATTGTTTCTTGATAATTATTTTTCCGTAAATAAGGCATTTTCTCACCAGCACCCAACCTCGACATAATTTTTATTTCATTTTCCCAAGTTAAGTGGCAGTTACAGTATCCCTTAGTGAGGTAATTTCTTGGCTCATGATCACATTGAGATCCATCTAGGACTCGGCAAGAGCAATTTTCTGATGGGCATCCATTTGCTTTGCCAGACTGAAGTTTCCTGTTAACAAAGGCTAAAGCTAGGCAAGTGAGACCCGCACCTCCTGTAACAAACAGAAAGTTTATCAAGGTTTTACAGTAAGAGAAGTAAAAGTGTTCACATTAGGCATTGAAATACAGCTGTAATAAAACAACATAACTAATCTGATTATCCTGCAGTATGAGATTATTGAATGTAGCAGAAGATGAGAGTTTCATAGGTAGTCAATTAAATCCCCCTCATATTTTGAAAACCCGGGATGAGTTTAAGTGTCTATGGAACTTCAGCTTTTTTATGTACCGTATATAGCTGGTTTGCTATTTCAAATAAAGGGCTACTAAACTAACAGTTTTATTTGACTCCAGAAGGGAGAAAAATATCATTTATCAATTCTTTCGGCATCCTCATAGCTTTTTTTTTATCTTGGCCGTCTCTCTTCCACACGCGATGTGTGCGTAATATTTCTTAGTTTGTGAAATGAAATAAGATCAGAGCCTAAGATGGTATAGCTTCAGGCAATGATATCGCTTCAGGCAAGCATTTCGATTCTAAAATATAGATATATATTTTAGCAGGGTTTTTTTTTAAGGATGGAGATTATTGTATTGTCAGCTGAGCAGTGCTGAGGGTCATATCAAAGAAGTAACTAATCCACCATTCCAAAATAATGAAATATATCCTATACCAGGCGCAGGAGAGGGCACTGCTCAATAGGCATGTGAGAGTTGATTCCTGTAGCATATTGGAAGCCAACAGTTGCAAATAACTTGCTCAGACAAGCAGACTACATGAACAACTGTAACGCGAATAGCGTAACACAAGATCAGACTGTGAACTCTCCTGCTCAGCTTATGAAATGAGAAATTGTAACTCAGAAGAGCAGCAGAACAAATCCACTCTGTTGACTTCATCAAAATAACTTGTGGTGAACACACATATATATTTACTGGGGCCCCAACAACACTTTAACAATAATTAATTGCATGGAGCTTTTTCAATTGACATTTGGAAACCTCTTAAAATAAACTGCACTAGTAGGATATAAATACTCCTTTCAATGGGAAAACAGAAATATTGGATGGGAGAGAATCTACACAGAATAAATCAATTCTAGCAGCAATGTTGTTGCCTCAGCAGCAATGCCTAGGGGGAGGGAGGAAGTCTCTGAAAAGTCAAAATGGCAAGGCTGGCTTTGCAGTCAAAGGCAAAAGCTGACACATTGCAAAATGGCAGTCTCCAGGATCATCTCTCTCTCTATGGGCCAAAATGGGCCTCCTAGGTTTTCTTGGACAATACAGTTATGGCCAGTTGAAGCAGGGTGCTTTTTTTACAAGTATCTCTACTTGCCCACAAAAAAGCAAACTTAATTTAGAGCAGTGTTTGCGAGAGAGAATTCTAGAAGCGGCAGCTAGTTTTCTAGAAAATTCACGTTATCAGATTAATTACTCTTCTCAACTCTGAACTGCCATTTTCTGAATGGGCAAGTGCTTCCATCAAATTTCCCTAAATGCAAAAAAAATATGCAAAGTCTGTTTTGGCTTTTGGCAGTTGTGGTCACAACGCAGCTGGATAAAAATCAGGTTAGGGAAGATTGATCTTGATCATGGGTGTCAAACTTGATTGCATTGTGTGATGTCACATGATATATCGTGATTTTTTTGTCTTTGTGGAGCTGGGGGTTAGGCGTGGCCTGCATGTGACACATCCAGCCTGCATGCCACCAGTTTGACACCCTTGATCTTGATCATTGTTATGTCATACTACAGGAGTCAGATTCTATGTCTAGCTCTGTGATTTTTTTGACTTCATAAACAGTGAAGAATGCCAATATAAACATTAAACAAACTAGGGACTGAGCAAGCAACACCTTGTTAAGAGAATCATTACCTACAAAGGAGAAGAGCGCTACCAATGCAATGTCTCGCCCATATTTCTTTCTCCCTTTTTTAAAAATTCTGGATGGTTGCTTCAGTGCAGACTTACAGTTGATCTTTGTGAGTTGAAGCAGATTTGTTACCGAAGGGTTTTCAGAAGCTGTGCAGTTCATGTTTTCAGGATTTCTGAGTATTTTTGATGAATTCACATATTGTCTTAGAAAGGAAGCTAAATCATAAAGTTTGCATGTGCAGTTCCACCAATTCTGGTCCAGGCTAAGAAGTTTTAAGTGACCAAGTGGAGAAAATGTGTCAGGGATAAGAGCTAGCCTGTTTCTAGAAAGGTCTATTTCCATCAGTTGAGGCAGGCCATGGAAGGCTCTCTTTGCAATAGAGTTAATGAAATTGTTTGACAGGTCCAGGATTCTGAGGTTGCCAAGATTTGCCATCTCAAAGCTGTCAACACTGATGCTGGTAAGCTGATTTCCATTTAAATAGAGTCTAATAAGAGCCTTCGTGTTCTTGAACCAGGTGCCATGAATGGTACTTAAAAAGTTGTTGCTTAGCACCAGCACCTCAAGCTTCTGAAGTTCATGAAATGTGCTGTACGTGATAGAAAAGCTTGATATTTGGTTCTGGTCCAGCAGCAAAGTCTTCAGTGTTCTAAGTCCAAGAAAGGCATCATCATTAAATGCTTTAATCCCATTAGTACTAAGGCTTAGGAAAGTTGCATTAAGTAGGAAAGAGAGGTTAAACCCTTCTACTGAAGTGATACTTCCATCAGTAATAATCAAAGCTTGGGTAGATACAGGAGCAGCTATGAGAAAAGAAGAGAAGCATAATTATATTTCTATATGTGTACAGATTTGTAATTCATATCATCTGCTTTAATACTAGTCATTTCTTGCAGGTTAAAGGAAGATGACGAAAAGGTAATAGCAGAACTGAGAAGTAAAGAAATATGGAATTTGAGATTTAGGTCAGGTTTGGAATAATTTATGAATAAATACCTACTTCACCATATACAAATGAGCAAGATGGTCAGATAAGTTCCTGTCAACATTCAGTATGCTAGTATGCCATAATTATAAAAATGCTGTGTTTTTAAAACATATTTCTAGGCCTTATATCGTTTTGGAAATGCAGCATAAAAATATGCTGCATTAAAATACTAAAAAATACTCCAAACTAAAAGATTAGTAAAATCAAGTCCAAAATTTGTATTTGCTATGTAATCTGCACAGTTAGTTTATGAAGGCCAATAAAACACAGTAAAATAGATCACATAAATTATCAATTTTTCATATCAAATAACAATTTTATAACCCCTTTTCACCTTATTTTAAAAAGGGAAAATGCAAACAAATTTATAGTTACAATCCTCAACTCGTGGGTAAAAAAAATGACATTGAGACAACTATGGAAGCTGTTCAAATGATGAATACAAGATTATTTATAATGTACCCAAATCAACAAGAAATAATGATACATTTCAGTGAACATTTGAAAGGACTTTACTGAAATGAACAGTACTAGTGAGGTGACATTGTAGAGGGGTTTTAGTCACAAAGTAAAAGCCTTGCTAAATAATAACATTGTATATCCAGTGTGTTTGGAATTGCCATTTGAATTTCAACTATTTGCAGAAAAGCAGTATTTTCATCTGTGTTGAAGAGTGTTGGCATAGAACTAGTTCAAATTAAAAGCTATTTTCAGTTTTACAATCTTATACCAAATGTTTACATCGGGAATGAGAGTAGTGATGTGTAGATGTTTAAAAAGTGGAAATTTTTTTCATAAATAATGTTTCCACTATCCAGTTATTGAGACAAATGTCTAAAATCAGGGTATTGCACAGACTTATTTCTTGTTAATGATTTTACTTGCGTCTAACATTACTGGCAGAATATTTGAGAACATATTCTGGATGGATGTCCTTTATGAAATCCCCATTTCCCCTTAAGGTGGGATTAGAATTGACCTTATAGTATTTCATAGAAAGGGTTGAGTGATGATTCTTATTCTTTCTTATATTTTTGGCTTATACGACCTATTACAAGCAGAAATGTATTATGGACATAATATCTAGAATGCCTTATGATCTTTCAGTTTGGCTGTGGAACGAATTTGGTTAAGGCCTTTGTTGCCTTCATGAGTTGATTACACAGTTGTAGACTTTCCCAATAAATAAATGGCAGGCCCAAAAAGTGCATTGCTAACAAAGTCTTCTGGGATAATAATGCCTTCCTGCAGGCAGATATATTTCCATACCAATGGGAAAATCTTGTAATAAAATATCGCACAACATTACCATAATACATCCAAGGCAGACAAATATGATGGCTAGAGTAGACCAACTGCTTAATCAGTGCGGCCTCACTCTGCTATGCCAATGGTAACTCATCATTTGACCTCTCTCAGCTGAATAACATGATCAGTCCATCTTTCATTTCAGGATTGAGCCACCACCAGTCCTCTTTCAGCTTCCTAGTTGTTCAGACCCTGCCTTAAATTCATCAAAACCTTCATGCAACATTCATTCTTTACCCATGAATTCATAATTTCTTTCACTATGTTCCAACATGACCTATTTATTTAGAAAACAGAAAACCATCTGTTCCACCAGGCATTGTAAGTTAATGCATTGCTTATTACAATCATTTGGCAGAGAGGGTGACTGGCTGTAATATTTTTAAAAGTCCCCCTTTTCTTGTGGATGTAAGAAACCATCAATGCTTTCATTCAAGCATAGGACAAACAGGCACCATACAAGCTTCCCACATGCAATTCAATGACCCCACCTCGATCCTGACCTGAAACTCTCAAGAAAGGGGCCTCTCCTGTGTAGCAATGGCATTTGAGCTCCCCCACCAATTTACTGCTGCTAATGTTTATTTGTGCTGGGAGGTCATGTGCTGTTTTCCCTTTACAATATGGATTTTATTTGTCTCAGGTAAAAAGTAATAAACTTGACGGAGGGTGAGGCATGCTGTTCGCTTATTGATGCCTTGAAGGATTTCCCCTGGGTTTCTCATTAATGCATTAGAGAATGGTTCCTTGCTGGGATGTGTATTGCTTTCAATCATGTCCTCTGGAGGATAGATTAGCCGAGTTTTAGCCTGCGTATCACACAAGCACAAGCATGATGGATGAGTGACTAGAGTGCTACTGTTGAATGAGTAACCATTTTAGCAAGCCAAACAGTGGTTTTTACAGTGAGTTAACAGCACTGTTTTTGTGATGTCCCTTTATCATATAACCAAGTTTTGACTCTGAAATCTACAGGAGCATGAAGGAAACTTGGAATAAAACTAAGCCTCTCTTACATCTGCCAATTGTTTCTTAGAACAGATAAAGTGATCCTCTTTTCCACAATCCAAGTATTACAGACTTTAAAGAAACAGAATTCTTTAACGCTATAGAAGTATTAGCAGAACACATGGCCCCCTGAAAATGAAAATAATTTGATTGATTGCTGATGCAAGACCTTGATAGGCTACAAGACTTGATTACAGTATTTGCTAGATGAATAGTGTTACCTAATATAATACACAGTTCAGCCACAAAGCTTAAACAAAGCCTTTAGACAAAGATTAATTAAATAACAGATATTAGTTATTACTAGTTAACTATTATTTGTGACAAAAGCATTGTATAAGCAATCAAACTACATAAGAAACCAAGCTAAACAATGCAGCTGGTTGTTCATTTAAACAAGCCCTCCAAAATCATCCACAAATATGACTAATACTGTCTTAGTACTATAGTCCGGCCTGAATCCTGACTAAAAAAATGGTCCAGATAATCCATTTCATCCCAGGCCCTCTGTAGCTCACCAACCTCTTCATCTAGTAGTTATCTGAATTCTTTTTGCAGCCAAGTATGATACACCTACCCATCCAACAACTTGTGGAACATAATTTGGAAGTAGTAAAAGGACACACAGGAGCAAACCTCACCAGGCTGGTCTCCAAGGAGATTGCATGGTGATGAGATGAACAATTTTAACAAGAAACCAAAAGTCCTGTGTTAAAGATGGGATATTAAAGTCCTGTATTAAAGATGGGATATTATTTTGTGTGTTTGTGTGTGTTATGTGTGTATTATTAAAGATGGGATAAAGAAAACATAAGTTGGCAGGGGTGGGGGAGTCTGTTTATATTTTGTGAGTATACATCTGTTTGTTATAGTGTTGGGTTTTTTAAGTGGAATAAATCACTCTTTTTACAGTATATTTCTCTTTCTTTTGCCATGTCTTCCTTTTTTATATTATTTGGTGTGTCTGTTTCATATTTTATTGTATCTAGTCTATTTATCGTGTCACCTTTAATTCTGACCTAGCCTTGCTCTATGATCTGAATAGCATTCTCCATCTTGCAATCTGAGTCTTGAACCATAGTTCTATACCTAGCATTTTGTTCAGCACAGTCTGCTGTTCACTTTTTTCAGGCATACACATGTTCTGCTGTGAAAGATCTGCACAATTGTTGGGGGGAGGTGTCAATTCATGTTATGCTGACTCCAGTAATACCCTAGTTATGTCCTTTATAGTTTTCTTGTTGATGTTTTTTGCAATGGTTTGCCATTGCTTGCTTCTTAGGACTGATAGAGAGTGACTGGCCCAAGGTCACTCAGCTGCTTTGTGTGCCTTTGGTGGCACTAGAATTCATAGTCTTCCAGTTTCTAGCCGGGTGCCTTAACCATTAGACTGGCTGTACTATCAAACTGGCTGCACTATTTAGCTATCAAGTGTACTCTAGAAGCTATTCCTATCCACGCTCAGAAAGTTTTCTAGCAATCTCCGATTTTATGAAGCAATCCTGGAGGAAAAAAGCAATAACAATTTTGCATGCTTCTTGGCATGACCAATCAAGATGATATAGAATACTTTCAACATTGCTTTGAATTGCCTTTCAAACACAATCTTGAATGAGAACTCAGAAATGTTAAGAGCAGGTAAAGAATTTTTTTTACATTATTCCCTGGAAACCAGTGACTTTCACACAACTTTCAATTACAGTGTGGTGTAATTAAATTGGCATCAATTCTTCCACGTACAACTTTCAAAGTCAGGGAATTCATCTTAGGAAGTGCAAGTTTAATTTGTATTGATTTTGATTAGCGCTTAAAATCACTAGGTCCTTCCATCTTCACAGCCAAATTAGCTTTTCATTAAGACTAAAGCAAGCACAATGGTGGCCATGGGTAAGGCCTTGTCTTGTATAAGTGTTTCTTGAATGCTCAACATGCTTAAAGGAGATTTGTTTCTATTTCAAGAAATTAACAAGCCAATGCCCCCCCTAGGCCATTGATTACTGCCATGCTAATTCTACAAATGTATAGAATGACTCAAGTAGGAAATGTTATCTTATATAGCAAGTAAACCTTTACAGACACAAGAACTATCTCTGCCTCTTTGTGGTTCTAATATTAGAGAGTTGTCATAATATATTAGATTTAAAACAAAGTTGTACAAGAGATTTTTTAATAAAAGGGGCTTTGTGTACAAGAGTTCAGTTATTGTGATCAATTCATAGACTGACTTAGAAACCTGCATATTTTTTTCTTAGTCCTTTTTTAGTGAAATGATCCCTTTTAATGGATTCCATCTATAGGACATGTATTGAATATATTTTGTACAAATTGTACACCTATGCGCTTCGCTTGAGGACCTAAAGAAGAATGTAAATTATACCTGACCAGCAATGTTGCCTTGGCTTATTGAATCATTTATAAGGATTGTCCATCTGTACCCATTAACACAGAATGTTTTTATAATCAATATGCCTGGTTTCTTCATGTTTCTGGCTCTCAGATGTCAACATGACCTGAATGCCATATATACCTTGAATTAATTATCTAAGTCTAACAGACAACTTACATTCCTACCTAGACAATGTTTGATTCTGATAGATCCCATATATAAAAATTTCAAAGATGCCCAGTATTTGACTGCATCAATTCCCTGTCTACAATGAATGCAGTTTTGCCATTGGAGGTTTGTCACAACACCCTCATCATTCCAATCTGATGCAGAATGTCAACAGCACTTCTCCAGTCCTCAGTTGTGATCTTATTTTGATGTTTCTTTTTTCCTTATTTCTCCTAAAAGCTTTGCCATTTCATTTCCATTTGAAAAGAGGACATTTTCCCCAAAGGCTAGTCTTGGCATGGCCAATGATAAATTCTCCTCTTAGGAGAGGGCCTAATCTCAAAGAGGAGGAGCTAATGATATATGGACCCTACCATTGCCATGTCCAGGATCTTGCTTATATTTTCTATCACATATTTGATGAGGTGGTTGTTAAATTGTTAGTAGCGTAACAAATAATTAACGTTCTGTATATGCTTGCTGCAATCTAGTAGTCATCCAGTTTTTTTGCAGCCCGCATCTGACATGATAATTTATAATGTATCTTTTTTTTTCTTGCATACACACTTACTGAGAAGCACTTTTGCATACAAAGATACAGTACTATTTTTTTAATGTTTTTCTTTAAGATCACTTTGCAGTGCTATTTTAATACTTGGATCGTGGGTCAAGCACCTGATCTTTCTGGATGAAGCGGGAGCTCCAAAACACACGTCTAAGATAGACTTGTGTATAAAAATTTAAGACAATATGGACCAGCAAGTATAGTGATAGCAAACCCTGAGGATAATAGCTGATCAAAATAAAAGCAAAAATCAGGATGCTCAGGAGCAAATCTAATGGAATGTTCCTGTTGTGTCCCTTTGCCATGAATCACTTGTTGGGAAAATCAATGTTTTACTGTGAAAAGGCACTTTCATTGGCAACTTTATAATGAAAAGGAGGGACCAAATAGAGCATTTCAGAACTCTGAATATTACTAAGTTTATATTTAACATCATTACAGGCAAAAAGAGAGCACTATGACCTTCTTGAGTGCTCTGTGGACAGAGGGGGAAATCTAAACTGTAAAAATAAATACATAATGATGAGCAATAAGAGGCAGGCAATAATTAACTACTGCTTTAATCACTATTACGCTACTTTTTTCCTGTTAATCTCTCTCTCCCTCCCACCCCAAGAATCAGTATACAAACCAAACCCTACTTTAAACTTGTTGATCAGGTGTCTGATTAAATTGTTGACTTAGGCAAGCAATAGTAATGAACACAGCCACTGTATCTTGTTAGCATTTCTACAGATCATTTAGCATCAAGAGGTGGGAGGAGAGGAGAAAGACATTCTTTCAGAATTATAATGCACTTTATGATGCTAATCTGTATCAGTGCTACATCACTTAATCTTGCTAATGCTGAAAGATTCCTTGGCGGGGTTATAAGGCAATTGATAGCTCATTCAGCCAGCGGACAGCTTGAACTTTGCACAAAATGTGGACAAAACTTATTAAAATGATCTATTTTGTTTTTCTTAAAGCGTTTGGCTGAAATGACTGTTCTCGGTAACAAAGGTTTTCAATTACCTCTGAAGGGCTTGGAATAGTTTGGATAAGGCCCCAAGGCAAAGAGAAATGAAACAGTGCTATCACTCTTCAGTCAAAATGTTGAAAGGCTAGCTCTCTGAAAATTTACCTCTCAGCAGCAGGCACAAGAAACAGTCAATACAATTACAGCTGGGCTGGGTCAACTTACAGTACAGAATAAATATGAGTTCTCTTTAAAGTGTCTGACTTGGTTACCTAGTATATATGTTAACCCTTCGCACAGAGTAACTTCTTCAGAGCATACTATGCATGAAGAGGGGCACGGCGCTATTAAGTGAATCAGCATAGCAAGTAGAATGAGCAGGGCACCTAGAAGGGAAACAGAAAGAACAAATAAATATATTGTGGGAATGACATTTTTATTATTCTGATCATTATATCCCTGCAGCTCTACAATGAAAATTAATCACAACATTTTTTTAAAAGGTTCCCCTAAAAAAAAAAGGATGTTAGTCAGTTCGGCAGGGTAAATGTGACTATACATTTCCATTTGGAATATCTTAAATGACAACCAGACTAGACAATGGAAAACAGAGTCAAATTCTAGACATGAACCGATCAGATTTCCATTTATGTGAGCTTTGAACTATGAACATTCTTTCACTTATGGTTGGATATCCACCTATTTGGCATTAAGAGAAGTATATATGATAGTTAAAGTATGCTATTCTTTTTTTTTTCCTTCACTGAAAGAAAGTTTCGGGAGCTGAAAAAAGCATTTAATAAAGCATATTTTATTTGTTTTAAATTCTTTTTTTTTATTATATTTATGTGCCTCTTATCTCATGTCTAAGTTACTCTAGTTGGCTTTAACATTCCTTAAGGTGCTATCAAATTTTAGACAGAAAAATAATTTAAACAATGAAAAAATTACATTTAGTCATAAAGGAATAATATTATGCACAGATTCAAGCAGACCACAGAAACTGAGCAAATAGTTAAGAACATAAGGAAAAAAACCCTGTTTGATAAGCCCATGGGTTTATTTACTCCAAATTCCTTTCCTTAAATATAAGAAAGGAATTTGGAGTAAATAAACCTGCTTCTCAAAAATTGAGACTACAGTATAGCGTGAAGGCAAAACCCTATTGCAGGACCTTTTGCAATGTTGCATACTGAAAGCTTCCCCTGGTTATCTGTTTTGCTGAATGGTACTTGTCTGTTTTGTTTTAAAATCAGTTAAGCCAACAGTCATTATCATATGTTGTGTCTATGAAATCCATGTGCTAAAATATATAGAATTGTTTTATTTTGTCTTCCCTGAATCTGCTACCAATCCATTTTATTAAATGATACCCCATGTTAGTATTATAAGATCAGGAGCACAATTCCTCCATGCTTTTTTAATACAATGCATAATTCTTAACCCCTTGTCCTATCCCTATCTCAAATGTAATTGTTGGATCTTCAAACACAACACTTCAGTCTTTCTTTATAGATGATCCAATTTCTATTTGCTGCTTTCTTCACTTTTTCCAAGTCTTTCATATTCTTTTTGAAATGAAGGAACAAGAATGGTACACTACAATGTTATAACATAAATTATATCTATCCATTTATTCTATCCATTTATTTTCCTTCAATTTTCTAATAATCACCAGTACATAGAATTTCCCCTTTTTGGCCACTTCTACAAAGCAAATGGATATTTTCAAGGGCCTATTTCTAAACCCTTTATCTCAAAGTGTTATAGACAACTGAGACTCATCTATACATGTATAAAATTACACTGTTATGGCTATTTGCTTGAATGTGTATTTTACATTCTCATTTTCTTTCAGGTCACTATCACCATGGATCCTGTCAAACAATTCTTTTCAGTAGTTTGAACTGAAAGATGGATCATTTTATGAAGTTCACAGAACGATGCTTCCCTCCATAGTCACTAAAAAGTTCCCATGGAGAATCATGGTCTATTCTAAGTAATGTGGGATAAGACTATAGAGTTGATGGGAAAGAAAGAATCAACCAAAAATGGTATTGGATTATAAAGTAGGAAGCGCTACTCTCTTGTTCTCTACTTTCATATAATTCAGGGAAATAATTCCACCCACCCAATCTACCAGGGACTTGAAAATGCCTCCAGGATAGATGAGATAACAAGAATATTTTCTAAACTTCTTTTAGCTAAGCTACCTTAAGATCCAAGCAAGTAGTCTTCAAAATTATAAATATCTGCTGGCAAAATGTGAAAGGCATTGTTACAACATTCATATTGTTATTGTCTTGCTGCATTTGTAGGGAAGACCTGAGTTTTCTGAAGTAGTGTCCAAATTAGAAGAATGTCTGTGCAACATAGAGGTAAGAACAAAATCTGTTTGCTACTATACATGGGTGGCTAATTTTGAACAATAAAAAATGATTCATTGATTGCTTACTGAAAAAACTCAGATATACTTTTGAGATATTCTACTCTGTTTTCTTTGGAACCTAAGCTATTTGTTTTCTTTGCAAACTAAGCAATTTGATGAAAAAGAAGTATAATAAATGCTATAACAAAGGAAAAAAAGCTAGGTCATCATAATTGGAAATACCTAAAACCCTCATTATTTTTCTTGGCTGAAAACAAGGAATAACTTTGAAAATTGAAGGTGGTTCGGGGGGAAAAATCATTTTCTTTAATGTACTCAACAATCTTCTTTTTTAAATCCCTTTGTCACTATTGTATGAACATTTTTTTCAGGTTTCTTAAGCATTGTAAAAACTAACGTAACTTTTTAACAGCAACGATTAGGAAAATGAGTGTATACACCCCAGGCATCCATACTGTATGTTTTCCTTGCTGATTATAATAATATTGTTTTGTAACCAGGAAAAAAACAGCCAATCAGAATGTACCCTTCTTGGCCAATATCTGATTCCTCTGCTGATCTAGCCAATAAGTGAGCAGTTACTGGCCAGCAGTGGAATCCTTGAGCTTTTCAGTTTTACTTTTTTAAAAAAAAGTTCCTTTATTTTCCCCACCAAAACAAGTTTTTTTTAAAGCAAATTGGAAAGAGTCTTATTGATCCACTTTATGCCATATCTCTACAAGACAACTCTCTGTTTACAGAATGCCTCTTCACTCAGTCTGTCATACTGCCATTAGACTGGAAGACCAGGGGAAAGGAGCTGAATCAAACTTGTCTCCAATGGTTTCATATAGTCATATTATACAATACCATCAGTCCTGTTGTGTCACTTGGTGCTGCAAATGAAAGTTCCCAATTAGCAAAAAGAAAAAAAAAGCCTAGTGACAGCAACACGGGAAAAGAGGACTATGCATGGTAGACCAGCTATAGTTAAAGATATTCTCTCTGAGGCTCAAAATGCTCAACAAATGGACAGAATCCCCTCTCTGGTTACATCCCAAGAAATCAACAGGCAGGCAGAGTAACGATAACTGATGTAATAGACTGATGTAACAAAATTCAGCTATAATCTACTAGGGGGAAAAAACCTAACTCATGCATTTATACTTATTTAAGTTTCTGCCCTCTCTTCAGCAACAACTTTATGGGATAAGCATACTAAAATAATTAGATCAAGTTAAGATCAAATTTGTCCTTTGTCTTCAACTCTCTGTAGAAAATTGTTCTAAACCAAAGTCTCAAGAAATAGAACAGACAAATCTATAATTTATGCTACAACATGACTAAACTATCTTACATTTACTTCATCCTTATAACCACTAAACTTGATCCAAGAGATAGGAGTTTGGATTAATGTTGTAGCATGGACATGAGTACATGAGCAAAAGGTTTTTCCACAGCTAATCCCCTGGACCACACTGAAGCTCCTTGCTAAATAAGCTTAATTAACCAAATGTGATTAATGTAATTTAATTAGCACAAGCAAGGTATATTTGCATCTCTTCAGGAAAGCTTACAGGCAATTTGATTCAAAGTATTCCAGTTTTTTAAAATATTGTATGCAGTATCTTAATGATGTTGCTTCCAGGATTACACTATGAAAGAATCCAAATATTAGAGTTAATGAACTAGAATTAATCAGCAATACCACCAAAGCGCCATGCCCTGTGGTGCCACAGTCACTTCTTCCACACCACTGGAACATTATCAGAACTGCAGATCATAAAGCAGAAGTCCTAAGCATGGAAATAGCAAAAACTATTGAGCCACTGACTGTTATTACATCATTTAATGATATAAGAAGCACAATAAGTTTTGTTTTTAAACCTGCTGTATTTGAAAGTACTGTATCTTTAATGTTCTATCTAGAGTGCAATGTAGTCTGGATTCCCAGGACAGAGGGGCTGCATTCCAGAGGAGTAAGAGACAGCAAAGTTTAAATAGTTTGGTTCAGAGAAAGAGGGTTAAGATAGCTCCTCTCTAGAATTCTCAGAGTGTATCTTTAACGATGCAAATTGTTGCTCTAGTTGGACAAGATTTCTGTCTATAGATGAGGACCAATAAAGGAAACCGCTCAAAAGTAACCTTGCATGTCATTCTTGCTTGGAGCCGGACATCAGCTTCCTAATTTCAGACATGTAGAACTGGAGCCATAACTTCTTGTCTAAGGCAAGACTAGAATTCATGATCTTCCCATTTATATCCTGGTGCCTTTAACCGCTACACCAAACTTGCTTCTTCCAAGGCCTTACTATAGCTTTATGGTGACACAGTGGTTAGAATGCAGCACAGCAGGCAAATCCTGCCAACTGCCAGCAGTTCGATTCTCACTGGCTCAAGGTTGACTCAGCCTTCCCTCTTTGCAAGAGTGGTAAAATGAGGACCCAGATTGTTGGGGGCAATATGCTGACTCTGTAAACCGCTTAGAGAGGGCTGTAAAGCTCTGTGAAGTGGTATATAACTATAAGTGCTATTGCTATTGCTATTATTCTTGATTTTGAGACCTAAGCTTTTATGTTTCATCAGGGAAAAGGCTACCTTTCACCAGGAAAAAGGAAAGGGAAAAATGGATCAGATATTTTCTAAAATAAATGGTTGAGCTGGCCATAACTTCAGTGTATGAATGATAAATATTCATGCTCTGTAAGTATGTTTGATTTTAGCAACCAGTTCCTAGAAATACCATCTGTGTAAGTGCATTAGAAAAGTTTCCAAAGTATTTCACCATTCTTAAGTGGGAGGGTCAGGGTGCTGGCTGCCAGCATCCATTTTACTTTCCAGGTTCTATCAGCAGCAGGTGATAATATAGGAGTAGGCAATTAATTTTCCCAAGGAACCACATGAGGAACTGGGACTTTTGTGGAGGACTGAATCCATAGCTCCTGGCTGTGCTCACCTGCAAGGCCATACTTTGACTGAGGCAGTGGTGGGTGGCCAAGCACAGGTCTCCTCACACAATGACTGCTGCTACCATCTCCTCAGGCTGCTCCAGGTAAGCAGCAAGCACTGCGCAGGTACAGAAAAGTGCTTTCTCTCCTCACCCTCCTGTGGCCACCGCTGACTAAAAAAGCAATATAGCAATAGCACAAAGCTAGACTCAACTTGGCTTCTTCTCCTGCCCTTGTGGTACACTAACTTGCATATGATTTCTAATTTCTAATTGGCCTCACATGGGTTAGCCTAATACACTGACAACCATTCATCTGAATTCCAATCCAGGGAGGCAATATTTAGCTAGCCAGGCATTATGTTAACGAAAGAATGCAAGATGGAGTTCCAATGTTAAGCAGAATCTTAGTCAGTCATGTGGACTGAGGCATGAAGATTCTTTGGATTTGTGTCTCCCTTTTCAGAAAATAAAATGTGCTTTTTGATACGGCTTCTAAAAAAATTAATGCCGTGTCATAGTGTAGCAGTTTTATGCTTCTTCTTGGACATGTTTGTTGTCTATATTTGACAAACTTCCTTCTGGTATACAAGTATAAAAATTAAATTATCCATTATTGCCACCCTACAGAAACTTTTTCATAATGTAGGAAAGAGGCTATATTCAGTGATTTTCCTGCTTAGGCAGTCATGTCTTTAACATTAAGTGGAATTATTAAAAACAAAATAAACAGGTTTTCACTAAGACATTACCTTTTTTAATAAGAAAACATGCAAATTACAACTCTTTGGCCTGTGGATGGGATAGTAAAGGATATCAGTTCCAATGGAAACCGAACCGGTAGCAGACTTTACAGGATTACACCACTGGTTATGGGTTGCTTTGTATTCACTTAAATTACTTAAATCCTATCGCTGGGAGGTGGAAATGACTGGTTTTGGGGTGACTGGAAGCAAAATATTTATACTTCCAGAACAAACAATGAACAGCCACCCCCAAATCTGCATGAGTTAGATGGGTATTCATGTCTCGTAAATAATGATTGTAATCAAGACATATGGTTTTAGATCACATACGCTTTGCATAATTAATATTATAACATCTTGCTTCAATGTATGAGCATGAGACTCCTCCAAGTGCTCCACAGAGGATGCATCTTGTCTAGGAACAACCCACATTACAAAATACTAGGGGGTCTTCAAACAACCAGCCAAATAACGTCCAATAAATAGCAATAGCACTTAGATCTACATAGCACCCTATAGTGCTTTATACCACTCTGTGAGTGGTTTACAGAGTCACCATATTGCCCCCAACAATCTGGCTCCTTATTTTACCGATCTCAGAAGGATGGAAGGCTGAGTTAACTTTGTGCCTGTCAGGATCAAACTCCAGCCTGTGAGCAGGGTTAGCCTGCAATACTACATTCTCACCACTGGACCACCTTATAATTATAAATAAATAATAATAAAAGTAAAGAAATTCTTATGTATAATAATTTATATAATAAATAATATACCAGTATAATAAATAAAGAGTAATGAAAAAATAAGATCAATCAATAAAATAACATCCAATAAAACTACTCTGACTCCTCTTGTTTAACAGTGACTATAATCTTGGATCTCTTTGGGTGTACACTAGGCTGATGTGCACCACAAATGCATTCTAATCTCTCCTGTCTACTAAGCATCTAGCAGAAAAAAAGTGGTATATTCTATGCAATTAATTCCTTTCTCCTGTCGGAGTATAACAAAAGGGGATTTGGAAACTAATATTTATAATAGTTTAGTTCTTTCTATATTGTTAAATAACAAACAATAGAGATTTTGGCACTCAACTCAGAAATACAAATCCTTTCTCACGTTGTTAAAATAATTTAAGATACTTTGGAGTTTTTTTAGTTAATTTCTCATCAATCGTTACTGAGCTCTAACTCTACAATCTCATGAATTTCTTTATCTACTTATTGATATTAAATTTCTATACCAACTGTGTTTTCCCTTTTGCATGTTCTTTTTCCTTCTTATTCTTTAAGAAATGAATAATAAGTAAATTTTATGCACACCCATACACACATCTTCCTCCCTTTAGTGCTATACTACCTAGAGCATTGCCTTTCTCAGGTGTAATGCACATGTCAGATGTTGTTTTATACATGAGCAAAATTCCATTTGCTACTTTATACATACATAAAGCCATTTATCCTTGTGTAAAATCCCATTTCACATCATGCATTAACACCATTTTACACATAGAACTACTTCTCTTCCAATGTATCATACATTTACCATATTTTTCAACATTCGGCAACATTCGCTGTATAAGACGCACAGACATTTCCACCCACTATTGGAGGGGAAAATGTGCTTCTTATACACCGAAAAATACGGTAGATTTAACAGACACCCATCCTATTATTCTGTTAAATTGAGAGTTTCTTTCATTCTGATTAACCTTACATGAAATTGAGTTGGTAGATGGAAAAAATAATAATTACATTTTCTCATCCCTACAGAAGAAACTTCACATGACATGCTAGTATTAGCTTAAGCATTAGAAAGTTGCAACTCTATTATTTTATTTACCAACATTTGATATTGCCTATTCTAATGATTTGCCTCACTGTTTTTGTGACGCAATTGCCATACACTTTCCAACCATCCAATAAAATGAAGTCATTGTTTTTAAATATATTGCTATATGATGATATGGGACATTATCTCATTGCAGTAATAAATATAGCAATACTCTTACGTCCATCACAAAAAAAATGTTCATTTTTTAAATAGTTGATCAAAGAAGCTGATTTACATTTTATACTTAAATCTATTACATTCTAGACTTAAATCTTTGGACAAAATAACCCGAAAAACAGCAAAAGGTTTTCCACAGCCCCAGATTACAATGGGTCTCCTCCATTGGACAATCAAAAATTAGCATGAAACCATCAATGGAAATAGCTGAGGACATTATCAAAAGCATTTGTGACACATAGGAGGGATATCAGCCTTTCTAACAGGACTTTGGGATTGTCATAAATCGGTACCGATAATATCCTCTTCCTTATATCCAGCTGATGTCACCAGCCTCCAGCAATAGCAGTGGTTCCTTGTCACCATCCTCCTCATCAGACTGCCTAGTCACTCGGGGATGCCCCGGACGCAGCCATGTTGCTGCTTTGCGTAGCCGTTTTGAACTGGAATATGCCCTGAATTCAAGAGCTCATGGGACATGGTCCCAAAGGTAAGCATGAAGACCACATGGATTCCTTCCTTAGCCTGTGGGATACAAAGAACTGCCTGATTTATTCAAATTGCTCTTAGCGCCCCGTTAAGGAGCAAAATGCTTGAAAGCATCACAGAAACAAAACAGTAGTAATTTTCCTTTGTAAGCTAGAAGGTTCAGAACATTCTATCAACAAATCAGCTTTAAATTTGTGGGTCTTCCAAATGCCACCCTGCTTTTCCTGCTCAGACTTCCCTCCCAGGTCTTCTGCATAAGCAGTCAGTCCTTATACATTTGCTTGTTTAGGCATTCCCATAACTCCATTGTATGCACATCATCTTCATTTTTACTCTTTCTTCCCCAAATCTGTATAAGAAATCCCTCTTTTCTGAAAAGTCATAGGGAAGGAATGTTCCTTGATTCTGCCCTTGACTGAGTCAAAGAAGCCCATCAGGTCATAGCTGTTTGTGTTTGGGTAGCCTTGTTGTATAATTCCCTTAATCTTTTTACTCAATTTGTGTATAGTATGTGGAAATGACCTTGGGAGATGGCAGGCGACTTGTACTGTCAAACTTGTAAGATTGATGTCAGCCTTCTCAGGTAGACCAGACAGGATTGGATGAGTTAATTCTGCTTTATTGGAAAGCTACATTAACAGAATCTTGCAAGTCTGAAAGTACAAATCTCCCTCCATCTGTTTTACAGTCTAGAGATTAGGGAGATTCTTTCCTGATTTTCTTTCTTTGCTCATTATGCAGCTGTGGCCCATGTCCTCTCTTATCTGATCGTTGTCTAGGCAGCATCACTTCCCACCCACCCCCACCCATCCATCTGACAAGGTTACTCCCACATACCATGACAATTTGTGTGATATTATTTGCTCTGGTTGTTGAAGCTCAAAGCAGTCGATTTTCCATGAGAAATAAGACTAAGCATAATTCAGGATAATATTTGAAAAACATATTCAAAATGGAAAGCCTGGAGGTGGCAGGAAGTAGAGAGAAAGCTATAGGAGAAGAAAGGAAAGTGACTGAAAATCAAATCATACAGCTGAACAGGACCTGAAATAGAAAGTGGTTGAGAAAAAGGAAGAATTAACTCCAGAAATCAAGAAATTAGAAGAGTATAAATTTTTGGGAAAGAGATTATGTTATTTGAGATTTGCAATCCTGGGACAATTGAAGACAGGAATCAGTTTTCAGGGAGTCTGGGGGGGAAGCAAGTAGGCTTTATTATTATTATTTTTAAAGGAAAGCTGGCAACTTGTTTGACTTTTTAGCAGAACTAGGGACTTTGCTAATATTGTTACTTCATGTCTTTCAAATAGATCAGTTCAGAGTTATCCATCTATCCATCTATCTATCTATCTATCTATTAGATTTTTATCCCGCCTTTATTTTTTATTTTTTATAAATAACCCTAGTGGTCAACATAAATAATACTCTCTCCTCATATTTTCTCCACAACAGCAACCCTATGAGGTAAGTTGTGCTAAGACCGAGTGACTGGCCTGAAGTCATCCAGGCAGTTTTTCATGTCTAAAGCAGAACTAGAATTCATAGTCTCCTGGGTTCTAAGTCAGCATCTTAACTATTACATCAAACTGGCTTTCATATGATGTTAACCTTTGTTTAGTCCTATTGTTATAACTTGCTAAAGCTGTTTACTAAGCTTTCTTGGTGTCATTGTAACAGAAAAGGATAAAAGGCACAACCGGAATTAAGATGTTATACCCATCGTTGACTCTGGACATTTTCCCAATAGTGAATTAAAAGTATCTTCAGCATCTTCCTTCTCTTGCTTTAGTGATATAAAGGTTTTTCTCATTACTCTTTTCTCTTGTTACTTTGAAGCCTCAATAGTTGAATGACTCTAGAAAATGCTAAGTCACAAGTAGGAAAATAATCTCTAGCTTCACTTACCATTTATCATCCTGTTTTTGCCCTACCAATTCCAATGACCTCGATCTATTCCTGAAAGCAGTTCTTTAAATTTCCTTTAAAAACGTAATTGTGCTTTTAAATTTGTTACCACAACAGCAGTGGAACTAATCTATTTTTTTCCAGGTTAGATCTAGAAGGTTTGTTATATAATGACAGAAATGACTACATAATTTTATATAAGATGTTCTTCACCCTGGTAACAGGTGCAGTGCCATAATTTGCATTGGAAAAGGAACTGATGGGCTTTTGTGTCTCACATCAATCTAGACTAGAGGTGGGGAACGATGGCTCCTTTATGACTTGTGGACTTCAACTCCCAGAATTCCTGAGCCAGTAATGCAGGCCAATGTTTAGACAAACCAATCTGAATTGAGTAAGAGCGGGGAGTAATATCACTGTGATTCAGAGATTCCAGATGCTGAAACATTTTGTTGCATAACAGTGTAGATCTTGGGAGATGTTAATGCCATAATTTTCATTTCCTGGGCAAGGAGAAAGTGATTTAATTATAACCATGGCAACAAGGGAGTCTCTTTAGACCATTAAGTGCTGTGCTGTTATTATTGGAATACTTAGCAATGAAGGTCCCAGGTAGACATATAATTTAGTTTTCTTGAAGGAATCGTCTGCCATCGTTTTTCAGGAGATGAGCCCAAACCATTTCATTCACTTAGTTCATGTGCTAGTACTACAGTGTCAGTAATATATTCTGAGCATCAATCAAACATCGATATCACAGCATAATATCATAGCATAATATTGTTCGACTTGAAGTAAATCCAAAACTATAAGCCACACATGAAGAAATGCAGTCTAACCTTTATGTCTGTAGACTTGGGGAGGATCTCCTTTTGATAATCACACAAGGGGCCAGAACAACAACAAATTTGTGAAGAAAGCAACAAGATTCAGGGCGTATTAGAGGATTTATATTAGTTCTCCTTTCAAGCTGCAGCATGCAATAGATTTGCATGAAAGAATAAGCAAGTGACACATTTAGGTTATACTATGGATGCCCAAGAGGATGAAGAAAGTAGTTATCACAGCAGCTTCCCTGCTACTGTAATTTAATGTTCACAACAGTGCGCCACCCAAGCTCATTAGCTGGTTGAAATGGGTTCCTGCAGAACCCAAAGGGTTGCAGAAGAGTTCCTCCCTTAAATGCTATGCAATACAAATTAACTAACTCCAGTCCTATAAATAAAACATTGAAAGAGTTACCCAGAGGCAAAATATAAAGTAAAATGAAGATGGTTTCTGCAGATTCAGTGGGGGTTTTTTTCCCAATTATACGACATACTGAGATGATTAATGACCTAGCTTTCATATGACAATGCTTTCTTGAGGCTTTAATTTTTAAAAAACATACAAATCAAGAGCAGGAGTGACTCAGTTCTGTGTGCTCACAACCGTTGCAGTATGTTGTTACACCCTTCATCTCTCCGAGCTCATCTGAGCTGCACAAACTACAAGGCTGCACACAATGACGAAGGATGTTTGCCTAGCTATGGGCCTAAAACCCACATGCAGAGTTAAGGAGATGTGAAATTACTTACTTCATCCTTCTGTAAATATGGTCCATTTTTTTAGTAAAGTTAAAGTGGCCCAATAGCACGTGAGCCTCTCCTTGGGATGTGGCTGCAGTATGTGGAGAGAGAGAGAAATTGACTGAGCATATGCAAAATGCAAATGCATCCCAGTTTGTCTCCTTCTGCCAAATGTACTAACACACACGTGCATATATAAGCTTATCCACATATTATAGTGTTTTATTATAGTGCTACTGATGCTACTCCAACCCTGAGAGTTGAACAGGGTGTGGATGATGCTGTTGGATTACTCATGTTGTGGTTCGTTCCTCTCTGGCATCTGACCACTGTTCAAATTTGTACTGGCCCCTTTTTTTTCCTTCCCCAAACTCCTAGCCTCACAATGTTGCCTTCATTGGCAACATTGACGGGGGGGGGGGGCATGCAGGTGGCGCATTCCCCAACCCAGCCTAGGTAAAGGGCGATCGGGCGGAGGCTCCAGATGGAGCAAGGCCGGAGCTGGGGAATGGCACGTTCCCTGACCTAGCTTAGGCGAACGGTGATTGGGCGGAGGCTCCAGATGAAGCAAGGCTGGGGAATGGCGCATCCCTTGGCCCCAAGGTGAAAGGCAAGTGGGCAGCATGCTTACCTTTGGTGAGCAGAGCTGGCAAGGTGCAGAGGAGAGGTGCGGAGATTAGCTGGGCCGTGTGGCAAAGGTGAGATATATAGGGTGGAGTGGGGTGGGGGGAGCTGGTGAGCAAGCGGGCAGGCAGGGGCGGGGCCAGCCAGAGGTGGTATTTGCCAGTTCTCCAAACTACTCAAAATTTTCACCACCGGTATGCCAAAGCCAGTCCGAAACAGCTAGATTTCACTTCTGCTGACATCCCCTAAACTCTGCTGAAGATGTTACCTAACCTGGTAACAAAACATTCAGAAACCAAGCCACAAGCTCAGAGAATGAACCTTCACCCTAATCATACACCCGAGCTACAGATATTTGCCACTATGATTGCTTTAAATGAAACCTTGTCATGTTAGTTCGCATAAAAAAATCTTGGAATAATATTTAGACCCAGATTAGGGGGGAAAACCCATGGTCCTTTGCCCAGGGAGTCTGTATTCCACCCAGAAGACCCGGTCATAGTCTGCAGTCATTGCTAAATGTATAACATTCTGTGTCTTAGATAACTGATTGACTTGCCCTTTTGCTTTCATGGTTTTATATGTGAGCAAAGGTAGATGGATGAGCTCCACTACAGAAAAATATTTTAGAAGTGAAGCTGATGACGCGTTACTTTACAGTTTAGTGGAATTCAACAAATCTAATTCTATTATCCTGTCAAGTTCCACCCCAAAAAGATCTTGAGAGTATTTTTCTAATAAAAAAAAAAAAAGATCCTAGCAACAGTAAAATACATCTATAGGATTTACTATATCTGTGTTGGTGAAAATCCTTTGTTTTCTCCAGATTTTAGGGAGGAAATAATATACACCATAATTAATTAATTTTCCATAAAGTTATGTTCACCAATGCATCTTTTTAAAAAGAGTATCAGTCATTAGCTAATAATGAAAGGGGATTTTTTAAATCTAACTTTTCAAGGTTTATACAAACCAATTTACTGAAGGTAAACTAAATGGGGAAAAATGTTTTCTGAGTTACAGAACTCAACTGAGATTTTTCTGGAACATTTAAAAGCCAACAACCATTTTTTATCCTGTCCATTAAGTACCCACTTTGTTGTAATAAATGTAGCTTGGCATTCATGCTTTGCGGAGTTCAAGCACAAGAAAAAAATATTCTGCCAGGTTTGTGAACTTACTGATATTTAAGGAAGAAAGTAAGTTGTGAGCTGTCACTTGACTTACAGGCAGGCTACGCGTGAAAGTGTAAGGATATGCACATAAGCACATACACATAGACATGAATAATTCTTGTTTATAGTTTTACTTTCATGAAATAACTTATAGGTGAAATTTTATATTATATAAAACTACATTTTACATATTGTTGAGAATCAGAATAATCCGTCATAGATGGTTACAATACAAGCAACTTACTCACTATCTAAGCTTTACACAGAGAAGTAAAATCTGAACTTGCCTATTATATTATTGAATCATAGAATAGCAAAGGGGGGTTGTAGGCTGTTTACTCCAATCTGTTATCAAATTCTCAATAGATACTATCCAGATTCTTTTGAAGATACCAGTCTACTGGCCTTCAAGATAATTGGCCCATTGGAGAATTGCTCTTATTAAAATGTTTATCCTAATGTTTCCTTCAACAATCCAGCTCTTCCAACTTTTTCTTTTCTTCTTTCCCATCCCACAAATCAGCTGTCCTGCCTCCATTCTGTATATCTTCTTGTACGGTCATTCCAATTTGTTTACATTCTTAATGAACAATATTCATAACTAGATACAGAATTGAAATTATGCCTGCTGTAATTTTGCCTAATGCAAAATTATTTCCTTGTGCCTTGCAAAGGATTATTCTATTAATACAGACTAAAATTTCATTCCCCTTTTTTAGCAGCTGCATCTTATTCCTCACTCAGGCTGTCTATGCTCCAAAACTAACCCCACTGAATTCAATAGGGCTTAATTCCAGGAAACGGTAAGTTTGGAACTTAAGCATCTCAACACCAAGAACACTGACATTTGTCATAACAGTTTGCCAAAATTATTCCGCTGTCAGAAATATGAAATGGGGCTAGAGTACTTGTCTTCTTCCAAGCAAAGGATGGAACAGCCTTCCCTACAGGTTGTAGCTCATGATTCATGCTTTCCTGTCCATTTTGATAGCCTGTCCCTACTCCTTCTTGCCTGACCTCCTCACATGGCTGAACCGTCTGCAAGCTCACAATTCTTTGATTTGCTCTATGCTGTCATGGGTACAGTGGTACATCAATCTCTTTCATAAAGCAAGCTTGCTGTACAAGAAATTTGATAAGTGTTTCCAGGCTGTAGGATAATTCTGGAGGGAAAACGCCAAGATGCTTTCTTCAAATTGGATGTCTCTTCCAATTTCCAATTCTTGCAAAGGTATCAAACGTTCAGTAAGTGTGTGATATATATTGCGGGAGGGGGCTGCATTTGCCATATCCTTCAAACTGTGATGCCTCAAACCAAAGAGCGGTACTGAAAGATGTTCTCCGAATTTTGTACAGGTAGACTTTAGAAAAGCAAAGCAGGCCTCGCTTCCCCAGGCCTCGCTTCCCCAGGGGGAAATACTACAAGCTCGCTAACCCTTTTGCTCCTTCAAATCTAGGAGTCACGGCCACTGGTTCCATTCTCAGGAGAATAATGTGGGGACAGTCACATCATTACACCTCTGACTCCGAGTTGGAGCCCAGCAACCTTGCCAGGAAGCTACAATATTTAGAAAGGCAGCATTTCTGGGGTTTTGCAGCAACCCTCCTATTCCTTCAAGCTAACCGAGGCACTTGCCTATAGCTTTACAAGGACAGGAGGCAGGGAAGTATGTTTCTCAGCAGATGCTTTTTTATGTTGAGCCTTAAAAATGTTGCATGAAGGTTTTTAATGAACCATGAGAAGCCAGTAACCACTGAATGACAGTAGGCTCAGAGCACCAAGTAGTAGTTTAGCAGCAGGAGACAAGTTTCCAGCAGCCCCACTTCAGGGGATGCCGCCTGCACATTGAACAAGTCAGACTCCAAATGAGGCAGCTCTTCCAAGCAGATATAAATAAAAGATGCGATGTTCCTATGGGAACCCTTTGGCATATTGGATTACCTATTCCCCAGCTAGAGTTTCTTTTCAGTTATATTTCACCTACACTTCGGGGTGTGCTTTGAGAACACCAGAGACTGAATTGTATTTTACTAACTATACCTACGCCGTGGCTTTATTATTTCCTTTTTTAATAATAATTTCATTAAAAATTATCACTAAAAGGATAAAAATATAAACTAAAAAAGGGATAAAAAGAAAAAAATAGAAAATTCAGAAAAGGAAAAAAATAGAAAGAAAAATAGGAAAGAAAGAAGACATAAGAATGTAGAAAAGAAAAAGAAAAGAAATATATGAGGAAACAACTCCCCCTTCATTACAAGTATAAACTAAATTTTAGTACCTTATGACCCTCTCTTAAAATAAAACAAATTATCTGTTCTTCCCATCTCTTATCTATAAATAAATCCTCAAAACTGTACAGTCCTGTTCAACAAAAGTCCATTAAGGGATAACATAGATAACAAATCTATTTTATCCTTGATCAAATAAATCTTTATATTCCTTAATGTCTATAGAGATTCTTAGTCATCCAGGGCATGGTTGTCCCAAAGGTGCTTTTTCAACTGGACTTTCTGGTTTTTCTTTGAAGACATTTCACTTCTCATCAAGAAGCTTCTTCAGCTTTGTATTCTTTTCCTTTACTTTTAACAATCTTGATCTTTAATCCATTCAAATAATGCCTTAGAACTTGATTTCTTTCTATTTTGTCTTTGTCTCTTCTCATAGAATTTTTCCAAGTTTTAACAAGTCTGTATTATAAGTCCAGTGTAGGAAAGTTATCCAGGTCACTCTTTTGTTTTGTTATTTGTATATCCCTGAACTCACCTACTGCATTATTGAATCATAGAGTAGGAATGGGGGGACTGTAGACTGTTTACCCCAATCTGTTATCAAATTCTCAATAGAGAATTAAAACAACAGCTGGTTTCATTTGAATATCCAGTGTAGCATTTTTGGTGGCCTTCTGATTTTCTGTCTATAGACATGGACATAGATGCAGTGATTCTCAACCTGTGGTCAGTGGGCTCCTGGGGGGGGGCCCTGAAATGTCATCACAGGGGGTCCACGAAGGCTTGAAGAAATGTTGTGACTTAAAACCCAAGTTAAGTCTCAGTGGTCCATGGCCACAAAAGATGTTTAAAGGGGGTCCATGGTGAAGAAAAGGTTGAGAACCACTGGATTAGAGGATCTGGAGACATAAGGCTGATGCTCCCTTGACAATGCTTCAGTCAAAATAGCAGGACCTTCATGTAGGTCCATCAGGCATAGGCTTCAACATATGGAAAAAAAATAACATAGAGAAGCTAGGCAGTCTTCTATCTTTGATGTAAGAATAAGATATAAAATAGACTTAAAATCTGTTTATTGTCTTGGGAAGCTGTGTTCCCAGATTCCAACAACACTCTTTTACATCACCTGCAATCTATTCCTTTTGAAGCAGCATAACAGAGATTGCATTTGGGTGCTTCCACACACAAATCCCCATTCCTCACCTCTGAATTCTAAGACTACTTTATCATCTAGTGCAGAGGTGGAGAATCAAGACCCCTGTATGACTTGTGGACTTCAACTCCCAGAATTCCTGAGTCAGCATGGTTGAAGTCCACAAGTGATAAAGGGGTCATAGCTCCCCCACCCCTGGTCTAAGGAATGAATATACTTTCTCACCATTTTGCAAGCTTTGGCTGAATAACAAAGATAATAGAGTTTATATAAAGTGAAGGTGGTCTGTCATTTTCATTCCCAGTGAATGGAAAAAATGGCTAGTGTTTTAATGCTTGAGAGTAAAAAGAAAGTAAACAGATTCTAGAACCAGGTTTAGCCTTGAGACCATTAATTAATTCCCCAAGAAGCATCTTTTCCACACAGATATGCAGATGTCAACTTTTCCCCCACATGTTTTGAGTTTGGGCCAGTTATTTCGATGTTAAAAGCAGTTTACCACTCAGCAAGTAATTATTTATTTTTTCACAGCATGTAAAACAATTCGCACAAAAAGATAATTGGAATGTTCTAGGAGGAGGACCAACTCAGTGAGTTACAGTAGCTTTAGAAGAGAATTGGTAATATAATAGCAAAAGTTTTTAAGATAAATAAACATTTGGTTACTATCTAGAACATGCAGTGGTTTGAATTCTATTATATAATTACTTCACATTAACTCATATCTTGAATGTTCACATACTATTTGTACTTAGTATAGATGCAACACTAACTTGTTTTTAAAATGTCCTACGTATATTTAGTTTCCCTTTTCTCCTAAATAATCCTGAATTTGACTGTGTCTATGACTTTGTCCACTCTATTTGTCCAGAGAAATTGGATGAATGGTTTTTTTGGATTTCTGTAACAGAAGAAGAAAATCTTCTGTGTTCTCCCTTATTGGCAACAAGCAGTAGGATACATACATACATAGATACATACATATACATATATCAATGGAAATTTGTGTAGAGTATTTTTGGGGTGAGTGTGTTAATTAAACATGGGAAAGCAGAGAGCTAGAGACTGGTGAAGAGATGGCAGTACATCGAAAGTCAGAACATGTATTTTTACCTCTTGGCATTTCATAACTCCTAAAAAGAGGATTCAGTTTAGAATCCTTACGTAACTACAAAGGAACTAAGTCCAGCCTCCCTTTATTGACCCTGCCTCTTATCTAACTCTAACCAGATACTGATCATTGGTTGAGAAGATTCCTGTGCATAGGCTTTTAGCAATAAATCAGTTAAATGGAATCTTCACATGTGAACTGGCCTTTTATGCCTGACAGATGGTGATGCATTCTCTTGTTTTCCAAATGTGCAATTCTTGCATGGATTTCTTTGGTTACTTTATGACACGACAGAGAGAAGAAAGATGATAAATATTACAAATGTGATTAATTTCTTTTTAATTAAATAAATGTCCACTGACTGTTAGTATGTTTTCTGGAGAAATAATTATTTAAAAAGCCCCATCTCCAGTATTCTTAGAGCAGCTACATCTGTCCTTCTTTATGTCATCAATCCATCATGATATGGAAGGTTTTTATATTAGTTGTAATTTGTAAGGCTTTTCATAGGGAAACAGGTTTGAAAGGCAACAGTTAGCATTTAGTAAGATGCCTTTATGGATTTTTTTCTTCCATTATGATTGACAATAAAATTCGATAACTTTTGAATGAAGAAGCCTAATTCTGATTGCAAGTCTTAAAAGAAATATTTTTATAAAGCTATTTCAGTTATTGAGGCTTTGATATGAAGGGTTTCATTAGTTTTGATTAAAAGGATTGATAACTAATTACATGACTTTATGGCTTCTCTTATTGGAAACTAAGGCACCATTGTAATAGTTCTGCAGAAAAATAATTTAAATGGGATAGAAATAACCTAAGAAAACCTGAAGGGAAGGTCTACTGAATAAAGGAGAAATGCTCGGCTTCCAGAATCTGGAGATGACAAATTCTGTTCAGATGTTTACCAACTGGAATCCATCTTTGGTAAATAAAGTAGAAACACCAAGGCAGTGATTATTTTATTTCATACTTGTTTTTTTTCCCCACTTCTGAAATATGAATTGGCTGTAGTTACAGAATGCTCTGATCCCAAATCAATACATTCCAATTTATTTATTTAGCCTAATTAAATGGAATACATCCAGAAGTCTCATTTCAAAAGAAACTAGCATCACCTTCTTAGTTTGGAACTCATTCCAATCTTCCACCTTCTGTTACTGAACATGTTTTGAACAAATTATTTGCATTTCCCTCAGTAACAATCCTAGTAAGTTAACCAACACCTTGATGAAGTTGCTTCCCTCTGAGAACATACTTGCTTTCTTAAGACTGAAATATCTGGCAGAGAGCAATCGCATTGAGATTATGATTTGTTCATGATGTATTTTAGAAATGCTAAGATGCAAGCTTATTTACTTGTCCAAATATGTGTGCATTGAATGTTTGATTAGCAGTTTTGGTTACCATCTTTACCTATCTGATGATGTTACCTAACTGATGATATTATCTGATGATAATGAAACGTTTGCAAAATAACAACCAAAGTGTACTCAAGAATACCATACCAGAGATCAGGGTTGTCAAACTCAATTTCATTGAGGGCCGCATCAGGGTTGTGCTTGACCTCGGGGGCTGGGTGGGCATGGCCAGGGTGAGCATGGCCAGCTTGACATCACTTGTGCTGGGGGACAGGCCTGTGGTGGCCTGAGCACTCTGCCAGCGAAAACAGGCTCCCAAGCTCCGTTTTCGGCTGGGACATCCTCCTGCAATCTTCTGCCAGCGAAAATGGAGCTCTGTTTTTGCTGGCAGAGGCACTGTGGGCTAGTCCTTCACTGTTTTCAGGGTGGCCCCGTGGGCCAGATCTAAGCACCCCTTGGGCCGGACCCAGCCCGCGGGCCTTGAGTTTGACACCTCTGCCATAGATGAATTGGTACATCTATAAACTGAATAACTAACCTGGTCCATGGATTTGAACCATTTTTTTGAAGCTATGTCTTATCTTCTTTTTTGATCGACATTCTAAGCTGATGGCTCCAAATAATGTTACCAAATAATATATCTCCACCAAGAAATAATAATCTCTGAAAGTGGTGGAAAGTGTGTTGGTAGAATCCGAGGCAATGTCAACTCTGTGAGAGCTATTTTGAATAATATTAGTGATTCTGAGTTTTGCATTTGACCTTGACACTCATTAGATTCTGTTGCCTGGCCACACTTTCGTAACTAAACATTAGTTTTAATTTAGGTAAATGTGAAGTTGGATTAGTGACATAGACAAAGTATGGCTTCTCTAATAGCAAGAAAGAATAAATGGATTGAATTAAGTAAATAAATGAACAAACCATTTCAATTCAGTAGAGACCTGGCAACGCTAATGACAAGAATTCATTCTTCTACTACCCACAGAGTAGAGGTGCAGGACATGCAGCATATGGATGGGCTTCAATTTAGGAGTCATATTCCATTGCATGCATATTTGGTTTTAGAATAATAAAGATTGATATTGAAACAGTGTGGCTAATCTGGACAATGGTGCTATTAAGAAGAATTACTTGTTTCAGAATAATCTTTGCTTTGAAATGGTTGAATATTTATTAGCAAATATGATTAACTGGTTTTAATATTATGCTAGTTTCATGTATTATTTGCATATTCAAGTATTAAAAGTGATTTAGCCTATATTTCATTCTAAAATACCAGATGGTAAACAAATAAAAAAATGTAAGTTCAAATATGCTCAATATAATAAACTTTAAAAAGCAGTCTCTTTTGCAATGCAGCAAATAGTTTTTAACACTCTCAAGAACATTTACCAAAAGTTTTCTAATATTTCCACAGGATCCACAGAATTCTTTATAAGCAACAAGTTCAGGCTTGGCATCTAAGCCTAATTAAATATAGTATGAGAGTAAACAATTATTAATTCTTTATTTCTCAGCATTGGCATTATTATCAGAAAAGTGAGATCTGGATGGATGGACAGATAAATAAGCAATATTGAAAAGACAAATTGTATAGAGACAAACGGATGGAAATATTAATATCCAAGGCAACACAAACTGAGTTGCAAAGTAGTCTGTTTTGATGAGACTTAATAGAGTTTGTTATTAAGCAGAGATCTATTATTAAACTATCATATATAATCATTTAAATGTAAAGCAGGCACATTTTAGCAAGAAAAAAAAAGAGCAATATGAATCTTGTAAAAAATAGCCTTACATATTGTAAAGGTTCCTACAGATAGCTACGGTTTATTTGTTATTAAGTCCCTTCTATTTCAATGGAATTTATTTCCAGAAAGGTATCTTAGAATAAACATTTATTTATCTAACAGTGTGAATCCAGCCACTGAAGTTATGAAATTCTTACCTGCCATTAGTTTGAAATTATCGTGATCAAAATCACCCTGGATGATGCATTGCTGGAAATAATCTTGAATTTGTTCTTTCAGCCACAACTTCACCAAAGGTTCTTTGAAGACACCAATCTTTGAAATTACTTCAAATAATTCCTTACTTTGGGATAGCACAAATGTGTCCTACAAATTACCTGGCTATTAATGGGCAGTTGGGCGGCTTCTTTTTTCACTCAGAGGGAATACTTGATAATGATAGTTGCCCATCAACTGAGACCAGCTGGCAAAGGCTGGTTCTATCTGATCATTCCTAAGAAATAAAGGAATGTATCTAGGGTGAATAATATTGGGATTTGCTTCAAAAGGGTAAGGCTGTTTAGCAAAGAAATTAGCATGCACAAACCTGATATTACAGATGTAAATAAAATATTTATAGTATGCTGGACCTATCACCTCAGATTGCTAACAGCACTAAAAGTAGTGCAGACGCTGGGGCAAAGCTCGAGATCAGAAACAAGCTATTCCAGAAATGTTTCTCTGTAGAACCACGTTCTCCTCCTCCTCCTCCTCCTATTATTCCAGTGCAGTTCTTGCACTGTAAAAGGCATTTCCATATTTTGAATGTGATTACTTTATTTTTAAATCATACTGGTTTTGTAGCAAGCTCTAAAAGGTACTCCTATTTACCATTTCCCTTTTTCTACGATATACAGCGCTGGTTCTTCTCAAGGCCTTTCTTTGGAAGAGATGAGAAGAAATTTTCAATGCTCGCCTATTGACCAAAATGGTAAAATACAACTCCTGTTCAATAATAATAAACTGTATTAATGGACTGATGATATTTTCTTTGAAATGTAATTGATCCTCCAAACTTATAGCACTCAGAAATAAGAAATTAGCAACCTCGGTAATAGGAGATAACAATAGCAAGAGCACTTAGACTTATATATACAGTTTGATAGTGCTTTACAGCCTTCTCTAAGCAGTTAACAGAGTCAGCATATTGTCCCCAACAATCTGGGTCCTCATTTTAATGGAAGAATGGAAGGCTGATCAACCTTGAGCCAGTGGGGATCGAACTCCTGGCAGTGAGCTGAATTAGCCTGTAATACTGCATTCTAACTACAGTCCCACCACAGCTCAGTTGCTCAGTTGCAGAGCTGTACAAGACCATCAAGTGGCTTAACTTTAATTAAAGTCAAATTTAGTATAGGTAATCCTCATTTGGTGCCTGAATTGGTTTCTGTGAAACGGTTGGTAAATGACACTGTTGCTAAGTGAACCCTGTGAC